>VNJR01001739.1:21943-40489 GCA_008042585.1 Drosophila punjabiensis
CCCCCCCCCCCCCCCCGAAAGTCCCTTTCCTCCCTGAAAGTCCCTTTCCTCCCTGAAAGCACCACCACAAGCTAAACACATTTGTGGGTCAGTCAATCGAGGACGTGCCTCGTGTGTGTGCGGAGAAATCCGAGAGTTTCACTCTTGAATTTCTAATAAATTCATAGGTCTGTCTTCTGGGGAAAGCCCTTTTCCTGTGTGTTTGTGTGAGTGACTGCGGTTTGGCTTCTCCACCGCCCCCCCCGATGATGTGTGTAATTTCCAATTATGACTTCCTTTGACGTGGTCTCTCCTCCTTGGCTTAGACTTATTTAATAAACTCGGTATCCTGGTTTCTGGTCTGTGTTATTGCTTAATTTGAATGCCCGCAGGCACACACGGACACACAGACAGACTTTGGGTCAAGTCCTTGGCTTGCTGAGAGGCGGAAGTGGCGGACATCTTTTGCCAAGGACTCAGGCAAGACCAAGGGTTGTGTCGCTCTCTATCTCAGTGTGTGTGTGTGTGTGTGTGTGCGTCTCGGTTAATCCCCAAATTTCTGGGCTGGGCCCTGACCTGCCGTGTGTGTGTGTAGAGAGTGTGTGGAGCGTGTGCGTGAGGGTGTCGCCTTCGCATAATTTGTAGGTCATGCATATTTGGCATGTTTGACATGTTTTCTTGGTGTTTTACATGATAAACACTTGAGGGTCCTTTGGACCAGTCATGTCTGTGCGTGTCTCTCTGTGTGTGTGTGTGTGTGCTTTGGGGAGCTATTTTCCCAGTCAATTGTCCGGGGAAGAACTTAATTTCATTTTCAAGTGGGAAAACGGAAAACTTGTGACATATCCTATCTCTTTCTCTCTCTCTATATCCCTGAGATTCCTTTTTATTTTTTGGGGAAACTGGCCCAAAATTGGGGACTTTAATCAAATGCTAGCCAAAGGGAAACCGGTTTTGTTTTTTGGCTAAAATCTCATACAAGGAAAGCCACTGAATGCCTTGGCGAAATCCAACTCAACTCAACTCAACTTGAAACGAGTTTTGTTAGTTCCGCGTCCAAGTGGAGCCCCTGATGATGGCCACGTTACAAGCCTCAGAGGAGAGGACTCGCCACTCGCACAGCTCTCTTTCTATGTAGGTCGCTGCAACACACAACAATCGAATCGTGGCTCCTTGACGATGAACTGGTTTTCTTTTTGCTGGCTAATGCATTGCCTTTTCAAATTCAACCCCGACTCTTCCTTCCATCGACCTCGAGGCAACGCCACTCGCTGCAATGCGAGCAAACAGGTTTTGGGTTTTGGGACAAGAACAGGGACAGGGACAGCGCAGGGACAGGCTCTGGGCATAGGGATATTGCGTGGCGATTAACTCATCAGAGGCCCAGGCTCTGCTGACCCAGGCTGACCTGACCGATAGCAATGACAATAAATCAGGGGCCGGTGGCGCGGCGCTTAATCGCAGGGCTTGACAAGGCGGGACAGGACACTATCCGGGGCAGAGTCAAAACCTAGGCTAAGAGGACATCTTGAGGCTGCTGCCTGACACACATGCTTCACACACTCGATTGCCCAGCCAGGACACGCGCCCACACACATACACACACACATGTCTGGTTGCCAGGATTACGGCCCAGACAGGAGCTGGAGCTAGAGCAGGAGTTGGAGGTGACGCCTCGACTGCTGTCATGACAGCGCTTAGCCTTAGCCCAGCACTCAAGGTCACTGGGTATGGTCCCGGCAAAAAGGACACCCCCGCAAGCACACACACACACACGCGCAGGCACGATTGCAACCTGTTGAGAGCCGAGAAAGCAGAGAAAGCTAAGCGCGAGAAAATCCTTCTGGCAGAGACACAGCAGCAGCAGGAGCAGGAGCAGGAGCAGGAGCAGGAGCATGAGGAGCAGGGAAAAAGAATAGAAGGAAAAAGAAAAGCAGCATTGCCTTGGGGAGTATGGGGTGTTGAGTCCTAGCACCCCCCCATCCTAATCTCCGGTCAGCGACGGGGCAGGACTCTAGGCAGGACTACAGGTGGTTATCCGCCAGTGTATGAGTGTATGTGGTGTGTGTGTGTGTGTCACGGAGTGTGTGAGTGTCAGCTGTTGGTGTAATTAGAACTACAGAGAAAATAATAAATAGGTCAAGATGCTATGGATATTATATAGATTTTGTATTACAAGTATAATAGATAATAATATAAGATGTGGAATATGTGTATCTGTAATATCTGTTATGACGGTTTATAGTTTTACTATATAAAATCTATATAGTATATTTAATTGAAATAATAATCGATTTTTTAATAATTTAAATAATCTGTAAACCTCTTAAAAAAAATCAAAAAATTTTATATAACTTTTACTGTATATATATATATTTTTTTTTGTTTCATTTATGACTTTTGTATCTTTTAAGGGTATTTTTAGTTTTAAATGTATTTCTAAAGAAGCATACTTGGCTTTTGACGCTCTTAAAAAGACTAAAGATAATCGCATTTGAGGAATATTCATCGATAAATATTTGTTGTGAAAAATCAAAGATTGTAAAAGAAAAACCAAAGCTATAAAATGTAACTTATTTTGGATTGTATAGCTTCCCTAAAGTAGTTCTTTATTTGGTGTATTGATAAATTGATTGAGTTAAAAAATTTAAAAATTTCTTCATAAATTTTTTGATAGTTATTTAGCCCTTTAAGAAATATTTAATAATATTTTCAATATTACTATTAATAACATATTAATAATATTTCTATTTTAATAACATTTTTCTCCTAATTTTATTAATAATTAAATATTATTTTACTGGCGTGTTCATATGACTTTAGGCAATAATTTTGGTCAACAAATGAAACCAAGAAAATCTGCAATATATGCATTACAAGAACTTTATATCGATATTTATCGGTACATGTTTTGTTAAGTTTTAAAATTAAAAATATAACATCATTTATTTATTAATTTCATTTTTAAAAGGACTTAAATGTTGAATTCTTTTTATAAAATGTTGAATTGTATTAAATTTGCAAATCTAGCTAGAACTATATGTTTTAACGTTTAACCAATACTTATCGATATTTTTATAATAATATAATTTTTCGAACAAATCGAAGTTAGCAAAAGTCATATCTAAACCCACAAAGCATTTGTTTCAATAGTACAAATATTTATCTAATCAATTATTGCTTTTCTTTAATAGATATTTTATTTTGTATCATAATATCTTATTTGCTAAACAATTCTTTAAGATACATTAACATCTAGTTATAAACGAAATGAGCCATTTCTTTTCGTGTGTTTGTTGCTCTAGTTGTTGCCGGGCCTAGTCTTGGTCCTGGTTTTGGGTTGGTCCTGGCCTTAGCTTTGGGTCTTGGGTTACCAGCTTTTCCTGGAACGATGTCTGCCGCCTGTCCATCAGTCAGTCAGAGAGCTGGGGTCCAGCTCAAGGTCGCCTGATGCCACCCACATCCAGATTTCTGGCCTGTGTTTGTGTGTTACCTTGAAACCGAAACGTTGCCTTGCAGCTTTTCTTGATTTTTCTTGTTCCTTTCTTTTCTTTTCTTTTCTTTTATTTCATTTTCCTTTTATTTATTTATTATTTATTTTTTTTTGTTTGCAAAGAAAGAAATGTATCAGTTGCCGCACTTTGGCATGCTTTTTTCTAGCGCCGCACTCCTTGATGAGCACCGAATTTCCACCCGTTTTAACCCCCCCACAGAAAAGGAAAAGCTGAGCTTCTGCTACTGCAAAAGAGAAAAAAGAAAAGAATGAAAGAAAAACCTGAAAAACCTGACGGCGCTGTCGGCGTCGTTGTTGAGTTGAAGGAAAAACGACGGAACGGCGGAACGAGAGTGAAAGTCGTCCTGGCCACATGGGGAAATGGGGAAATGCGGGGAACGGGGACCGAAGCCTTACGCACTAACCACTACACCCGCACACTCGCACACACACACACAGCGCCTACGCTAAAGTCGACGCTGACTGCGACGCAGCGCCGATATACCAATACCAATACAGGACGAGGATGAGGATGAGGATGCAGGATGAGAGGCTGCCTTCGCCTTTGCCTTTTTTATTCACTTTTCCTCTGCTTGGCTTTTTTTTTTGCGCCGCTCTGCCACTGCTCTGCCACTGTTTATTTTGGTCGCAGGACCTGCTCCTGCTCTTGCTCCTGCTGGGAGTAATTTTTCTTATTTTCGTGCGCTCCTTCGCCTTTGGCATGCACAAAAGCAAACTTTTTCTTTTCCCAACTTTTTCTCTCTATTTTTTTGTGTATCGTCTTTACTCTCCTTGCCCTTGCCGCTCTTGAGGAATAGTTGGACCAGGATCGTGGAAGGAGTAGATGGAGAAGGTATATTTATTTTTTCCTTTAGGTTTTCCTTGATTTTATTTGATTTTTTTGTATTTTATCGCTTACAAAGCTTCTAGCCAAGAGCTTTCCCTGTTGATTGGTGTGCGTCTTGACTGTGCTTACACGATCAGTAGCGGAGCTGCAAACCAAAGACTGGAGACTTGTCTCTTTTCTTTTAATTCCTTAAACAGTCTTAAAAGCACTGATTGCAAGTCTGGCTTGGCTTTGACAATTAAAAGTCTAGCTTAAAACCCTATGATCTACGTAAAATTACAGTGAAAAATATTGAATAAGATTCTTCCGATTGCTAGTAGAGTTGCAAACCATGTAGAATATGTAGACTCTTTCTGCAATGCTGAAACACTGAATAACAGTCTTAAAATCATTGGATGTAAGCCTAGGCTTATGAGTACAGTAAATCCTCCTACAAATCTCCAAGGAAAGACTCTTTGAAGTCAATTAATTGCAAGTCTTGACTAGGCTCGCCATGATCACTAGTAGAGCTTCGAACCCCTAAGAAATCCTTTTATTTGCTTTTAAAGTCTCAAGCTGAAGTGAAGATTTATATTTCTAGACTTTTTGTGCTGGCAATATTTATGAAACAATTATGAAGATTTATCTTTAATGTTCTTTCCAGAATAACAGTTTTGGAAGCACTGGTTACAAGTCTTGACTAAATTCCCACGATCGCTAGTGGAGCCCCGAACCCCAAGTAGGCCCCCCCCCCAAAAAAAAAGCAAGCTGTGAAAATATGAATGAAAGTGTGAAAAGTGCTTCTCCCCCTCTTTCTCTTACTGTCTGCGTCACGAAGTGAATGAGCATTCCCCCGCCTAGAATCTATCGCACGTGCCTTGGTGCATATTTCAGCAAATTCCAGTTCTCCACTAGACTTAGACAATCTCCGTGTCTCCCTCTATATCTTTCTATCTCTCTTTCTCTAAGCTATTTTCGCGCTTATCTTTGGGCTTACGGAGACGTGTTCGAATCCGAAGAATTCTTCGCAGACACAAGCGGCGGCTTGCTCAAGAGCTTGTCCGACATGGATGACATGGCGATAGCTAAGCTCGCTGGCTCCAGTTTTTTGCTATTTGCAATATTCCCTGATTGATTATCACGTAGAGAGCAGCGGATTCGCTTCGGTCCGGATCCAGTCCGGCTGATAGGAAGCTCTCTGGAGCTTCAGAAACAGGTGATTGCAGGCAGGTAGCTATCAGCGGCTTACGGATGGTGCACCATATCATTACCGGAAGTTCCGATCAGAGTAGAGTCCGTATCGCTTGGAAAAATAAACTCTAAGAATCGAGTAAAAATCATGTCCGAAGTGGGGCTTAAAATTAAGATGAATATATCTTGCAAGTGCTTAATCAATAGCTTTAAATTAATACAATTTTCACAGTCATTTTCGATGGTGTTTAACATGTAGAGAACATGATGAGAGAGATTAGTAAATACTGATTAGAAGTTCTACAATTAAATGTTTTCTCTGAAATACTTTACAGAATGTGGACTACATTCCTTTTTAGTTCACCAACGTGCCCGCGATATAAACATTACGTATAGGCCTCCGGTCTTCAATTCGTGCCCAAAAAAGCAACATGAACGAACGTGTTTAATGGGGCTTCTCCGAAATTTCAGATTTTCGGAATATTCGCATTTTTTTTTTCGGATGCGTAACACCCGCCGCGTAGCTTCGTACGTGTAAGAATCGGAAGTGCCCAAGAAAGAGGGGCGTGAGTGTGACATAAGATTTTTGATGGTTACATGACCTTACAATGCGTGCCTTGTCTTGATCGTTGCAGGTATCGGTTCCGCCATCTGGAGAGCCCTCTAACCCACAGATCACGTCGGTGCACCCGGGAGAACCATGATGGAGATTACTCATGCCCAAAAAGAGAAGAAAGCCCATGCATCTCCGTTGCGGAAGTACACACACGTCGGCGCTCTTTGGCGTTGCAAACAACGATTTAGTCACTATCTTCCGGTGTCTCTGCTTGGAAGCCATTAGTGCTCCAAAACCCAGAGAGAGAGAGAGAGGGAGAGCTACGGCTTGCGGAGCTCGAAGATCGCCGTACTTAAGCCACGGGCAACGGTCAATCGGCTTCAAAGTTATGCAACATTCTCGGCGGCAGCGAGAAGCAGCGCTAGCAGCGACCTATTAAAGACGCGCTGACCCGTCTCCAAGTCATCACTGCCACCAGAGAGCTCCACCGCCAAGGTTTAACCGGGGAGAAAAGCTCCAGGATCTGCCACAAATGTGCCCAGGATATTGCCGCCGTCAAAACAAGTAAACAAAAAAAAATAAGCTAAAGGAAGGATCCAAGTTTAACACCAAAGTGAAGTGACTCATCCCATGATGATGATGCACTGCCTCTGGTCGCAGCTTCTGCTGCTGCTGCTCCCCTTGGTCGCCAGTCGGTCGGTGCGCCAAGTCGGCGCTAGCTATCCGCCGGTACTCCCCGGCGGCTACTACGCCCAGCCTCCGCCGCCCCACTATCCGCCGGTCTATCCGCCGCACTCGTATGGCGGCTACGGCGGCTACCAGGCTCATCCGCCGGCACATGGCTTCGGTCCGGCTGGGAACTACTATGGAGTGTATCAGAGCTTTCCCGGAGGCGGCGATCCAGTTCAGTTTGATTATGTGAGTGTTTATTTTTTTATTTTTAGTGATTATTATTAGTTTTATTTGATTTTTTGAAGGGAAAAATATCTCAATTAGTATTAATTCTCTGAATTTCAATGTTATTTTTCGATTTTCTGGCGGAGAAATAATAATTATTATTATTTTGCTTTGAGTTTGTGGAGGGGAAATACTTAAATTTATTTTTTATTATTTAGTATTATTCTCTTACTTTTATTGTTATTGTTTCGATTTTCTGGCGGGGCAATGATTAATAGTATTATTTTGGCTTGAATTTGTGTTGGGAAAAGACCTAAATTATTTGTTTATTATTATTTTAAACAATCTTGAAAAAAGTTGTACCTTGTCTAATTTACTGTCATTATTATTGATTATTTATTTATTTGATTTTCGTGTAGGAGAAAAGCAAATATTAGTTATATTTTAAATTTCTTTTAAGGGAAATTTCTTGAAAGTATCTTTAATAATTTTGAGAAATGTTAATTATTTATTAATATTTATCTGGTGAACAATGTTTATTGTTATTAATATTTTTAATCGCTTTTTTTGGAGGGAAAATACTTTAATTTATTAGAAAGTCTTAAATTTAATAATAAAATTATTTTTTTAAAAGGTTTTCCTTGTAAAATGCATTTATTATTTAGCATTTTTTAATTTTTGTTAGGGAAAATCCTCAAATTTAATAGAAAATATTGTAATTACGGCAAAATGTCTTTTAAAATTATTAGTTTTGATTAGAGCTTTTATAATTTATATATGTTTGTTTTTTTTTAATTTCCTAATGAACAAGTCAATAAATTTATTAGTGGTCTTATTAGGACTTATCTTTATCGGCTTAAAGATAGCTCTGAAAAGGATAACCTTGTAAAAGGTTTACTCTGTTATTATTATTAATCTTTTTTATTTTTATTTAATTCTCTTAAAGTGGGAAATATTCTCTTAGTGGGAAATATTTAAATCATTTCGAAAATTCTCCTAATGTTCTATAACCTCCTTGGTCTTCATTTCGTGTATTATATAGTCTTACATCCTTGAAATAATTATTATAGCTTTAATGGCTTGCATAGATTTTTGAAATTATCCGCTCTTGATAGTTTTATAAATTATAATCTCCCAAATACGCAATCTTACCAAGGTTTGAGCTACAAAATCAATTGATAAATTGTCTCCAAAAAAGAAACCCCTTCTTACTTCTATTTGTTACTTATACTTGTTGTGCCTCAGAATAATCGTTGTTCGCGGAACTACATTGGCATCAAGCCGCATCCCGACCAGCATCAGTACTACTATGTGTGTCAGTCCAACTGCGTGATCTTCAGCAAGTGCCGCAACCACCAGGTGAGTGACCAAATGTCCAAGTTCAAGGAGTCCAAGGAGTTACCTTACCGCAATCTTGCTCCCCTCAGAGCTTCGACCCGACCACCGGACGCTGTGTGCAGCAGCCGCAGCGCGGTTCCCAGCCGGCTCCCCAGACGCATCCGTCCCGGCCAAAGCAGTGCCAGAAGGAGGGTCGCTTCCCCCATCCGGATGACTGCAAGGTGTACTATCGCTGCGACAAGAACCAGACCCAGCCCTGGCTATTCGCCTGCCCCGTGGGCACCATCTTCTCACCGCTGGTCCGCAAGTGCGTGCCCGGCGACCAGTGCCCCTCCACGGAGATATCGGGCAGCGGCAGCTACATTCCGCAGAACTGTGAGCTCAAGTTTCCCGTGTGCACCGAGGAGGGCACCTTCCGCTCGCCGACGGACTGCGCCCTGTACTATACGTGCCGCCAGCAGGAGAACGGCAACTATCTGCAGACGCGCTTCAAGTGCCCCGGCAGCAATAGCTTCGATACGGAACGCAAGCTCTGCCGGCCACGCAGCGAGGTTGATTGCTACGACTATCCGCCGCCGCATCCCTATTATCCCTACTACCCGCCCTATCCGGCTGCTCCGCTCTACGAGGAGGATGACTACGATACGGGAGCGGGAGCGGCGAACAACAAGGAGCAACCGGAGCAGTCTGCTATGAGGTCCGGAATGTTCCAAGAGAAAGTGGTCATATTGCCCACGACGACGAGCACAGAGAAGCCCCACTATGGCTATCCTTCGTATTCATATGACCACTCGTCCTATTATGACAGCAAAGAGCCAGCTGCAGACAGTTTGCACCTCGAGGATGAGAAAGCTGTCAAGCCTTCGGTGAATGTTGTCATCCCGCCCAGCTCCACTCCGGCCACCACCAGCAGCCAATATCTGTCCACCAAGTACCAATACAAGCGATTCACCGAGACCCCGCAGCCCAAGGATGCCGTAAAGGGGCTGCATCTTTCCAATAATATTGTTATTTTGCCAACTACTGAGACCACGACCACGACTCCGCCACACACATGCCCCACATTGCCGACAACAGTTTCAACACAGAAACCAACAACTGTTCCGAATACCAGCACAGTACCAACAACGACAACTCAAGAAACTAGTACCGTCACAACTACAACTCGAAAGCCGACAAAGACTACTGTTACAACGACAACCAGAAAGCCAACAACAACGACTCCTAAAACGTCTACAGTGACAACTACAACACCTAAACCAACAACGACGACACCTAAAACGTCTACAGTGACAACCACTACCCCGAAACCAACAACGACGACTCCTAAAGTATCTACAGTGACAACTACAACAACTAAACCAACAACGACGACTCCTAAAACGTCTACAGTGACAACTACAACATCTAAACCAACAACAACGACTTCGAAAACGTCTACAGTGACAACCACTACCCCGAAACCAACAACGACTACTCCTGAGCCAACAACGACCACTCTTAAAACGTCTACAGTAACAACTACGACACCTAAACCAACAACAACGACTCCTAAGACGTCTACAGTAACAACTACGACACCTAAACCAACAACCACTACCCCGAAACCAACAACGACGACTCCTAAGACGTCTACAGTAACAACTACGACACCTAAACCAACAACCACTACCGCGAAACCAACAACGACGACTTCTGATCCAACAACGACGACTCCTAAGACGTCTACAGTAACAACTACGACACCTAAACCAACAACAACGACTCCTAAGACGTCTACAGTAACAACTACGACACCTAAACCAACAACCACTACTCCGAAACCAACAACGACGACTCCTAAGACGTCTACAGTAACAACTACGACACCTAAATCAACAACGACGACTCCTAAAACATCTACAGTGACAACCACTACCCCGAAACCAACAACTACAACTCCAAAACCAACAACTACGACACCTAAACCAACGACGCCTCCAAGTACTTCTACAGTTACAACGACAACTCCAGAGCCAACAACGACAACTCAAAATACTAGTACAGTGACAACAACTACTCCACAACCAACAACGACGACTCCTAAAACATCTACAGTGACAACCACTACCCCGAAACCGACAACAACGACTCCTAAACCCACGACAACGACTCCTAAAACATCTACAGTAACAACAACGACGACTCCAAAAACATCCACAGTGACGACAACAACGCTAAAACCAACTACAACGACTCCTAAAACGTCTACAGTGATAACAACTACTCCACAAACATCAACAACGACGCCGAAACCAACAACGACGACTCCTAAAACATCTACAGTGACAACAACGACGCCGAAACCAACAACGACGACTCCTAAACCAACAACGACGACTCCTAACACATCTACAGTGACAACAACGACGCCAAAGCCAACAACGACGACTCCAGCACCAACTACAACTACCAAAAAACCGACCACAGTGACAACCTCGACCCAGAAACCAACATCAACGACACCTTTGCTAACCACAGAGATCACTACAACAACTGAAACGACTACAGTACTAATAACCACTGAAAGGCCCACGACGACGACTCCGAAGACATCGACAGTGACCATAAGTACCCAGGGACCAACTACAACTGAGAAAATAACATCCGTGACGGCGACGACCACAGTGACGACCTCGTCGGCCCCCGACCACAACAGCACTGCCACGACGGATCTGACCACGCGACCTCACTGTCCTGACCCGGACTCCACCTCAGGTAAGCCACAGCCCCAAGCCTCCTGCGATCGCCTCTCGATACATGCAGCAGCAGCAGCAGGGAACACCTAATCCACACACACACTCGCCTTGCAGATACAAACACACACCCAGCATGCACACCCACACAACACCTGCAGCCGCTGCAGGCCCAGGAACAACAGTCCAGCGCACAGTCACCCAACCACACACACACCGACACAGCGACACTTGGGAGCGGGAATCCGCTGGGGAAGCGGGAGGAGCTGCATCAGCACCTGCGGGCCAACAGCCTTCACTCCAGAGAAGAGTCCCTGGACTACATGGACGACGGGCCATCGTTCTCCGCCGAGTCCGAGACCGCAACGGAAGCGGGAAGGGCAACGACAGCCAGGGCTCCGACCATGTCCACCTTAGCAGCTGCTCACATTCTGCGAAAACTGTTCCACGTGATCTCAACCACCACTCCTGCCAGCCGAGAGCGCGCTCCTACCCAGCGTCCACCTGGTGTGACCATTGCCCAGATGGCTAAGCACAATCTGGCCACCTCCAAGCCCTTTATTGCCCACTCGCTGAGACTCTCCATCCAGCAGCTGGCCTCCACACAGAAGCGTTCCGTCCAGTCACAGGTCCCGCCGTTGGCTGCCAAGAAGGAGTCAGAGGATTCGGAGTACTACGACAGCGACGCCTCTGAGCAGCAATACACTGATGACGAAGATAACCAAGTACTGGAGAGGAGAGACACACCCAAGGCTATGGCCAGTAGCACAACGATGGCCGCTGTGCTGCCCGCGGTACAGGATTCCACAACGAGTACGACGGAGGAGCAAGAAACTAGCTCCAGGCCGAGTCCCACACTGAGGACAAGCACACCACAGCCACTGGAGACGACGACTACGATGAGTGATTCGGAGTACTCCGACTCTGACTATGCCAATGATGAGGCCGAAAACGAGATTCCGGGAGGAGTGAAGAGTCTAGAAGCACGAAAGAGTCTGTTGTTAAGCCTGCTCAAGGAGAGGCTACAGCCACTGCCTCTGGCTCGTGCAGCAACGAAGACTGGAGCGAGCATTAGTACAAGTACAAGTACAAGCACTAGTTCAAGCACAAGTTCTAGCACTAGTACTAGTACAAGTACTAGCACAAGTACAAGTACAAGCACTAGTTCTAGCACAAGTTCTAGCACTAGCACAAGTACTAGCTCCCCCATGACTTCGACTACGCTGCGTTCTAGCCCAGAGCCAACACTTGAAGCTCGAAATAAAGGTCACCGAAGCTCGGAATACTATAACGATGACGATGACTATATGGAGGATGAGCCAGCTAGTGGTTTGGCTAACCAAAGCCAAGAGTTATTGGCCAAGAAGCTACCCACAGTCAATGCCAAGCGACACGTAGTTGTTCTTCCACAGTCACAGTTACAGCCACAGCAACAAATACAGAAGGTTCTTCCTGTTCCTATTCCCCATGAAGCAGCAAAGCCACAAGGATTGACAGAAGAGAGTCCACAATTGCCCACAGCCAGCTTTCTGAGGCAGTCCTCAGCCGAAGTTGATGTAGGAAAAAATAGCAATTCTCTGACAAATGAAGCAAGCCGAAGACTAAGTGTTCTTGGGCGCATACTAGGATTCACCAGCAGAGCCACCACAGTCAGTCCCCAGACGACGACACACAGCACACAATCAACTAGAATACCTAAAACATTATCCACTGCAGCATTTACAGCATTATCCACTGAATCATCCACAACAACAGCCACAGAATCATCAAGAGCATCAGTGACACAGGGAGAGCCCACAAGAGTGCCACGAAGTTTCATGACAAAACTGCTGGAAAAAGCAGGAAAAGCAGGAAAAGCTCATCCTTCAAAGGCAACCAAGTCAAAAACAGCAACATCAACAGTCACACCAAGACAAGAGACACCAACAGTTACACCAAAAACAGGAACACCAACCACGTCAACGCCGCCGGCAGTTCACCAGGAAGTGCTGTCCGTGAACAGCAGGCCATGGCTGCTGGCGGCGCGCAATCAAACCGTTCACCTAACACCCATCGCCACAGCCACTTCCACCTTAAACCCAGTGAGCCAAGTTAATAGTTTGAATATCCTACGCCCGCTAGTGTCCTTGCCCGGAAACTACACCACCGAGAAGGTGCCGCAGCTCATCGTCAAGGTGTACGAGCCCATCGACCTGAAGATTGTCTTCTGCCCCAAGACCTGTGACCAGGACCATGAGCACAAATACGGTGAGTACACTAAGAAGGATACACTTCCTGTTGACTCTGTTTTTAAACTAAAATTTTTACTCCACAGACCCAGCTGATAATCATAAGAATATAACCAGCTGCACTGGCGGTAACTGCGAGGATGAGGAGATCCACAAGCATGTGGACATCCAGTGGAAGCCACTGGAGCTCAGCGACATTGCCAGATTCCGGAATGCAGTCTAGGGGAGCACAGGACTTGCCTTTTAGTTTTCATTAAATTTTAACCTAGCCAAGAATTATTTTTAAATAAATCAAAAATACTTTAAATCAACATTTTTAATGCCTTCTTTTGGGACAGGGGGCCCGCACACAGGACTTTTGCTGTGCTATGCTGTGCTGTGCTGTTGCCTGTTGTCAAAAGGAAAAGAAAGTAGGAAAGGAAAAAGGAGCAGTCAGGCACACACACACAAAAAACCAGCCTGCATGCCTGCCTGCATGCCAAAAGGAAGGAAAAACGTCCTTCAGTGGGCAGTGGGTCGTGTCGCGGTCGTGGTCGTGGTCGTGGTTGTGTCCTGTGGCCTGCAGCCGCCTGATGCTGCTGCTGCTGCCTGCATGTGTCCAGGAACTTCAGTTCCAGGTGCCACCTGTTGCTGCCAAACAAAAGAAAGAAGTCCCTAACACAACAGGACCAAGCCAAAGTCGGCAATGCATGTTGCAGCATGCACACAACCATACACATGGCGCCCAGTGAGGGACAACGGCAGGACTCACTCTCCAACTCCCTGTGTCTGTGTGTGCGTTGGCTTTGAGTGGGTTTTTTGTGCGCCAGCAAAAGAAAATGCATGAAATGGAGCAAGTGCAGCGTGGGTTTTGGTTTTGATTTTTCTATTTTTCTTTTTCCTTTTTTTTTTTGAGTTGCTTTTGTTGTTCTGTGTGGCACAGTTTGCCGAGAGTTTGCGGCAAATAGAGCAGAAACTCAGGACATGCCAGCAGTTCCTGCTACTGTTACTGTGTGGAGGCAGCTCCTCTCACACTCCCACTTTTGTTCCTTGTGCTAAGCCTTCACATCCTCGACTGGCTCAGCATTTCTGTGGCTGGCTTTCGGGCGATTTACAGTTATGCGTGCCACAAATCGGCATCAGGCACGCTTAGGCAGACATCATCATCATCATCATCCTGGCACACTGAGGCCACTCTGATGCCCCACTGATGCCCCACTGATGCCACTCTGATGCCCTGCACAAATCTCCAGTTGGCCATGAATTATTCAACAGTTCAACAGTTGGCCCCCAGCCTCCAACCCCCGAACTATGTACAATTTGCAATTTTCATGTGCGAGCAGCAGCAGCAGCAGCAGCAGTGTAGTCTGTAGTCTTGGAAATTGACTTCACACACATGCTGCTACTGCTCCTGCTCCTGCTCCTGCTTCCTTCTATCGCTCCTTGTGCAAATCCTTTTTATGCCCGCATTATATAGTTCGCACCGAACACCAAGGCGGGGTGGAGACATCACATTTGGCACACGATACGCGCGCGTCATTCAATTCCATTTCCATTTCCATTGCCATTGCCATTGCCATTGGTATTTCCCTTTTGCACCCTTACGACCTCTCTGCTTCACTCCCAACCTCCCCCCCTTTAGCCCTAGGCGACGCACTGGCATTTCCACATTTCCATTTGCCAAGAAAAACGCGCGCGAGAGCTCCGCGATGCCATTCCGAGGGCCATATAACCAAGTTCAATTACCTGTTACAGCCGTTAGATGAATTTCTATGGCCAGTACATGTCCCGACTAGTTGAGTACAGTTGGTTTTTCCAAGGACGAGAAGGATGCGGACGGGGGGTGTGTGCCATTGCCAGTGCGAGTGCGTGTGTGTGGCTTTTTTGAATATTTGAAATGTTTTTGTTCGCGCCAAAGCCAACAACTTTGACAACAACATCCACACGAAGCTCCTTCTGAGGGAAGGGAGGTAGAGAGAAGGAGGCAGGATGTAGTATGTAGTATGGAGAATGGACAGGGACTGGAGGCAGGGAGTTGTGAAAGAATAACGACACACTTTGGCACGCATTTGTGATAAACATAAATGAGCTTAGAAATGAACCCCGCAGGATAAGGCGGAGCACACACACGCCCACGCACTCCCAGCATAGTGCAAGGAGGAAGGCGTAGAGCCATCGGTTTTTTTTGGGGGGGGGGAAGGAGAAACCAGAGTCTGTATTGACTGTTCGTACAGTAGACATCAAGTATCGCACACACACAGAGAACAGAGAGTGAGAGAGAGTGAGCATTATACAAATGATACGACATTAGATAAGCCTAAGTGCAAATTGGCTTACAAACCGGGATTTGTGTTCTCACTCTTACTCCTGCTCCTGCTCCTCTTACTCCTCGTTCGACTTTTGGCGCCTTTTGTTACTGCCACTGGTTGGGCTTAGTCGCAGGATTCACAGCCGCATCCGTATCCGTATCCGCATCCTTGGCTCTTTTGCATGCCGCAGCTGGTGTTTGGTAGAGCATCATAACATCACATATGCATGAGCAGGAACGGGAGCAAAAGCAGAAGCATGAGCAGGAACAGCAAAAGCAGAAGCAGAAATGGTTACAGGAGCAGGAGTTGTAACTGAAACAATAACAGAAGGAGGAGTAGGAGCAGGAGCAGCATGGATAGTGCTTGGCTCCATTGACCAAAATGGCACTCACATCCGAACCCCTACCAGGTTTTGACTTTGTGTTTTATGCCAGGCATTGCTTTTTAGCATCGCTTCCAAAAAGGATGAGGAGGAGAAGTAGGAGGAGGAGCTGCGTCAGCGGTTACCCTAATGAGCATTCAATGGACGTCACTCCAAACCTCACCATTCGACACACTCTCCAATCTCCAAACTCTGCTACTCCCGGCGAGCCTCGATAACTGGGTCGCCTTTTGCCTGGTGCTTCCTTTTTCGGCCCAGTCGCAGGAAAAAAGCGCCAAAGAATCGCCACGTGTGCATCCTGTTTGTATCTGTGTGTGTGCGGTGCCAGGAAAATGGAAAAGCAACAGTCGAGAAAACAAAGCCAAACCGACTGCTGCCACTCTGGCAAAAGAGATTGCAGGAGGAGAGTAACATGGATGGATGGGTGGGTGTGACTGTGTGGATGTGCCTGTGGATGTGGACCTGGATGTGCAGCTAAAAAAATTGCCAAAAAATTCGTCCTTGATTCGTTGCAGTTTCTTTTTGACGACGGCGGCGGCGGCGACTGGCTCTGGCTCTGGCTCTGGCTACGGGTTCGAGTGTCGTGAGTTTTCTAAAACGAAAGCAAAAAGATGCACACACACACACACACAGGCACAGACAGGAGCCAGAGGGGTGGCAAGGACATGGGGCTTACGAGCTCATCGTCATGAATGAAAACTGGGGGAAGCCCAGGACCCAGCTGGTCTCGTCTTTTGCCATCTCCGTTGCATTCTTTTTGGTAGACTGCCGACGCACTCTGATTGCTTTTGGCTTTTCGCCGAAACCGACACAAGGACACCCCAAAACCCTGATGCCACCCCCCCCCCACACAAGGACACCCCGATACCCATTCCCCTGCTAAGGGAACACTTTTTGTGTGCCACATTCTCGCGTGCTGCTGCTTCCTTTTTTTTTGGAGTTGCAGCCACAGCCGTAGTCGTAGTCGTAGTTGGAGTCGCTTGTGACTCCTGTTTGTTAAGGTAAAAAAGAAGAAAAAATAAGAAAGGACGCTAGGAGCTCGTTTTAGCCAATTGTTTCGTTTGATTTTCGCTCCGCTTGCCCTGCTCCCGGGGTCCGCTCGCCGCTCCAGTTAACTGGAGAAACATGGGCAAGAGGTCTTTGTGCCCGGATTTCGTGGCCGAGTGCATCTCGTCGGCTGGCGTGCTCCAGCGAATGCATACAAAAAACTGGCAACATGGTAAACTCAATTTCGCAACTCAGCCGTGGAGCCAGGAGTACAGAGTACAGAAGGTCCTTGAAGCGTGTCCAAGCTGCCAAATCCAAGCCCGTATCTTGACCTCTCAGTAAAGCACCCCTTTTCCCCTTCTCCCCTATTTACACACTGCACACTTCCCTCAAATATATATGTACATATATGCAATCGCATTAAGGTTGTCCTTATTATTTATTGACTTAATTGATTTTAAATATGCATAAAGCTGCGGTCCATCCAATATTTGTCTTTGGCTGCAAAGCGCAAAGGCGGCAGTGGCTTTCAATTAGCGTTCCCAAACACACGGCGGCCTCATCGGGCATCATCAGCATTACCAGGACGAGAATGGGAACGGACAGACAGGGGACAGGGACCAGAAACGGGGGCCGAGGCAGAGTCACAGGGACATGTACCAGGCTCTCCTCTCTCTCCCTCTCTCTTTCGTTTTTAATTTGCTGTTTGCATTATCCGATTTTCATTTTTATTTCAACGTTTTTCTTTTTCTTTTTCTTTTTTTTATTTTTATTTTTGTGCCGCATCGCTCCCACGCACTGCAAATATTTTCGTTTCTTTGATGCAATTTCGCTAGTTTCATCATCAGGCCGGACTCTGTGCCTGTGCCTGAGCCTTGGACCCTGGACCCATGGATCCTGGCACTTTGTTGATTAAACATTAATTGTGCCTCGAAAATGCACAATGCAAAATGCAAATCGATTGGGGGGAGTAGGGTTTGAGGGTGGAACCTAGGCAGGAGGAACAACCAGACCAATCAGAGGAGGAGGAGGAGCACTAAACCTTCCCTAACTAAGGTAAAGTTTCCCTCCAACTAGCCAGCATAGAGAGTTGCCTCTCTTGTCTAGTTGTAAGTCTTTTTCAGCTTATTTTTTACGCTAATTGCTTTGTCCGGATGACATTCCCCCTTCTCCCAGAGTCTGCTGCTTGCTCCCTCGTTTTTAATGCAAACTTTTTGTATTTTATTGAAGCATTAAAACGCATTTTTAACAACCGTATAGCAATATTGACGATACCCTCCAAAGACAGAGAGAGAGAGGAGGGGACAGGGCCTTGTCTAGCCTGAGTCCAAAAGCCAAGAGCCGAGGACAGTGGCGAAGAGAACGCTTGATGGTCCATTAAAGACAAAGATTTTTGTGAAAAATTACTACATTCACTTTACGGGCCAAGACAGGAGCAGGAGAAGATCCTGTAGAAGGTTCGAGCTTTCCAACTAGAAATGCTCTCTGCCGCCTGCCGCTGGCAAACAACAAAGTTGTAAAAATTGTTTCGTTTTTAAGTCAGCAAAAAAAAGGAGGGAATGCGCTTCGGGGGTACGTAGGAGGTAGTTTGAGCTCTGGGGGGGGTTCACTAAGGAAGTAAAGACCTCTGGGGGGGGGGGGGGGGG
>VNJR01001739.1:40519-203240 GCA_008042585.1 Drosophila punjabiensis
GGGGGGGGGTTCAGTAAGGAGCTCTGGGGGGGGGGGTTGGACCGCGGTAAACTACCGTAAGTTTAACAGCGGCGCATAAACTGCAGCAGCCGACGAAGCCTCCAGTTGCTCTCCGCCTCTGCCATTAGCAATAAAAAAAGGGGAACGGGCAGGACACAAGGCTGAAACTGAAACTGAAGCTGAAACTGAGGCTGAGGCTTCCGAGGACTATATACCCTTCGAAGATTGAGTTATGTGCGTTTCGACTTTGTTTCTGCGGGGTAACAGAGATGGAGATGGAGAGACGCAGAGCTACGCGCGCGCTGTTTCGGCAATATAATGGTAATAACCCAATCGTTACAATCGCGCTCAGAGCTCCACCACCCACTTCCTCACCCACTTCCGCTTCCGCTCGTTTTTAGTTGCCGTTAGAATGCACACTCGAGGGGCTAAAAGGAGGGAGGATGTACGGTATGGGGCGGCAGTTGCAGGTCATGAATTTGCCATTTTACAGCCGTCGTATTTTTTCCATCCTCCCATCCATTCATCCATTCCATCCATCTTCATCTTGCCCCTCATCTCTGCCTCCGCTCCTAAGCTCTTATCCGGGTGAGCTGATTTTTCGGTAGCAGGGGGGGAGGGGGGTTGGGGTACATGGGGGGTGGCTACCCTAGAAATAATAACGCTTAAACTTTTTAGTGTTGTCATTAAATTCCTCGTGTAAGTTGCCAAAGGGGGTTGAATGGGCCAAAAGGACTCTGTGTCCTCCTCCTTCGTCCTTGGCCGCGTGTTTGGTTTGTTTTTGTGTGTATTTTGTTACTGTTTTTATTTAACATTTTAATGTCGTCTCAGCCTCAGCCTCTGTCTTGGAACACACTAACGCCCCCGCAAGGCAGCCCCTGGCAGCCCAAGGCAGCACATCTGCAGGTCTATAAATTTCGATATTTACTTTTTATATTGCAAAAATTTTTCTGCTGACGAAATTACGGAAATTAAAAACGAAATGAGCCTTGAACCAGGAACCGGGAACGTAGAATGGGGAACGGGGGAACGGGGGAACGTAGAAGGGAAAACGGGGGATGAGATGAGATGTCAGCGCTCATGCGCGCCCGTTTCTGCTTATGGAGGTTAAGAGGTTCAGGGTTCAGTTTGAGGTTCCGCCTCCAACTCCTCAGATTCACATTCACGTTCAGGTTCATGTTCAGCTTCAGCTTCAGCTTCAGCTTCACCCCCTTGGTCCGAGATGCCACTTTAGTCATAAAAGAAACATTATTCCGTGCACTTTTTAATATCCCGCACGGTTTTAACTTTCCTCCGCTGGCTGTTGCTGTTGCTGCTGCTGCTGCTCCCTCTTTATATTTAATCGTAAAGTTTAGAAACTTTGTAATGGCAGAAGAAGGCTTTCTTTCGGCTACAAGATAGCTGGAATGTCTGGCATCACTCCAAAGCAATGACTGTAAAGTGTACTAGGTTGCTCATGAGATTTGATTGGAAGAGAGCTCATACATTTGGCTCAATGACTCCATCCTTATCAATCAAAAGGTTTCAGTGTCCACACGAAAAGAGAGCTAGTTTTTATTTGTATTCGGAGAGCGAAATGCACGAATCTTTATCAGAGAGCAGTTAAAACAGGAACTCTCACTCTCTCTCGTTCGCTATTGCCTGTACTTTGAAGGCATAGCGTGAAAGAGAGAGCTAAATCCAAAACATAGATCCACAACAGAGCAAGAACTGCTCTCACACCTAAAGAAGGAGAGCTTTTTAGAAACAAATGCTACTGATAAGTTCCTTAACAGCTCTCTCTCTCTCTCTCTCTCTTCCTCTCTCTGTCTCTCTCTCTCTCTCTCTTCCTCTCTCTCTCTCTATCTCGATCTCTCTCTAGCTATCTCTCTCTCGCTCTCTCTCTTTCTCTGTTTCTCACTGTTGGTTTTTGCTTGTAAATAGCAATTAAAGTGTAAAAAAGAGACCGAGAGCGGGAGAGGTATATGGTTCCGAAAAGTAAACTGCCTGAAGAGAGCCACAATCGAGAAACTCTCTTGTTCGCTATGGCTTGTGTATTGCAGGCAAAGCCTAAAAACTTGGCAAGAAAAAAAAGAGAAAGGTATAGGGAGATATTGAGATAAAGAGATAAAATTTCACATATGGAGAGATAAAAGTACCATATAGAGATAGAGAGACAACAAGATAGAAAGATAGTAAGATAGTAAAGTAGAGAGATACAGAGATTTCTTTCCTTGAAAATCAAATGGCATCAAGACAGCGATTGAGAGGGAGCGAAAGATTGATCGTTCAAACGATCTCAAGAGAGCGAAGAATCACGAGACTGTTATAGTAAAAAAAGCCCAACTAAGCGGTTAATTTAAACCCATTTTGTATACCTTACTCTCCATCGATCTCCTGACCATCCCCATCCCATCTCTCCCCACAGCAATTCCCAATCCCATTCGCAGTCCCCTGATTAGAGGCCGCTCCACACAAAACGTTTAATAGCTAATCAACAGGCAGTGGAGAGAGTCATCTAATTTTGGAAATTTATGCTTTTTCCCGCATAGTTGTAAACTGGGAAATGTGAATAATGACGAGAGAGTAAAGGAGGGTGGTTATACGCTGAACGCTGCACTTTTTCCCAACTGCCAAACAGCCGACTGGGCTTTGATTTGATTTTTACGCCGCGCCCATAAATTGTTTAGATGAGTTTTTTAATCGAAATTGTTCGAAATGACTTAGGTGCGCATAAAATGTCTCTGTCTCTTGAGAGAGAGAGAGGAAAACATCACCAAGAGGGGATGGATGGATGGTTGGATGGATGGTTTGGTGAATGGAAAGCGCTTTGCGAATAAATTGCCGGGCCGATTTCGTTGGGCTTCAACGCAGTTGCTCTTTTTTATAGGGCTTATAAAAAGAATATTTTTAATAGCGCATAAAAACTGTTTGTTAGTTGCAGGAGCCCATCCACAAGGGTGGGTATCCTGCTAGCTGGGTATCCTGCTTAGGCCTTAGCCTAGTAACCTCTCTGGTCTCTCTGGCTTCGGTCTCGACTCTTACTCGTCGTCAGGTGGGGATATAACCATACTTGCTACTTGCTATTGGCCGGATCGCTGTTTGGGATCGTGATGCCCTTCACTTTTTACTGGCCAGCAGGACTCCTCTCTTACGCTCGTGACTCGTAAATGTTTGCCGAAAAACTTTGAACTTGATGGCCTGCTCCAGCTCCCAGCTCCCAGCTCCCAGCTCCTGCTCCTTTTTACGGCAATGTGCCGTGTGCTGGCAGCATCTCTCATGTGGTCATGAGGAGCATAGCCACCACCACTGGCACCATCTCAGAGCCACCGGCAGAGCCCAACATAAAAAGATACATTTGGCAGGCACCCAAACGACGCATAAAACGCGTTACTTTCATCCATGAGCGACGTTGATGGGCTCATAAATGCCGCGAATGTGCATGAAACGCGTATTTTTCTACTTTTTGATGATTTTGAAATTTTGTATGCGTTGAGTGCCGTTAACAGAGAGAGAGAGAGAGTGTGTGTGTGGGTATCCTGTTCCCCCTTCCCAAAAATAAAGGAAACCCAAACTTGAGCCGGAATTGTTTTTAACCCACTAAAGGCTCTACTCCTGCTCCTTCGTAGCCAGTTGCTGCTGCCGTAAAAGTAATAAGAAATGTCTCATTTTTAGAGCTTCGAAAATAAAAAAAGTTATCGGCCCGCAATTTCGTCCTTCAGCCATAAAAAGGGCTGCGGTTTAGTTTCCTTCATAAGAAAGAGGAGGAGGAGTAGGAGAAGGACTCCAGCCCTAATCCCTCAAATTAAACCTGGCCCAAGGCGGGAAACTTTCTAGTCAGACCTAGGGATATGTATATAAATATTTATATATATTTATAAAGATATATATATAGCTGTCTATAGGTTCAGTTTTGTATTTTTTTTGGCAATTAAACCCTTTGATTCAGGTCCTGCCTCTCATTGAACGCTTTTTTGCGCTTTTGCCCATAAATGGCAATGGAGGAGACAGAGTTCAGAGCAGGAGCTGGGGCTTTCAGTAGGCTTCGTCTGAGTGGGAGGAGCTGTCATAGTTGCGCATTTTAAATTAGCGTATCCTTGCACACACACCACACCACACACACACTCTCGCACACCCAGCAGAGCCTCCTCATCTATCGCCATCTTTGTTCGTTTTCGGGGGTTCGTTCGCTTGGCGTTCATTAGATTGATTTTTATTTTATTGCCTCGCACATTTTAGGGCGGAGTTTTTACATATTTTTTTTGCATGCGTCCGAGCGAGCGAGAGCCTCTGTCCCTGTCCCTGTCCATGTCCCTGTCCCTCTTCCTGTCCAGCTTGTACGCCCATTTGGCATTTTAAATATATTTTTTCGCATTTTTTTACGCTTTTTTTTACACTTTTTTCAGGCTTTTTACCCCTTCCTTTTTTTTGCCATGTTGTTCACTTTTTTGTGTTATTTTTGTCACTTTTTTGTTTTTTAATTTTTTTTTTTTTCAATTTTTTTCCCACTAAATTGCCAAACTGCACTGACCGCCCCTGCTCCTATGTAAAGTCCAGTTGCAGTTGCAGTTGCAGCAGCAGCAGCGGCAGCAGCAGCAGCAGCAGCAACAGCATCCTGCATCCTGCATGCTGCATCCTTTTTTTCGCTGTCATCGTTTCGGTTTTCAGGTTTTTTTCCCCCTTCTCTTTTTTCTCTCTCTCCCTCACAGTTCTCTGCTTAATTTTATTTATTTATGGTTTTTATATATTTTTTATATTTCTTTTTTTTTTTCGTTTTTTTACTTCAATTTTGCGCTAGCCAGCCTCCCCCTCTGGGTGCTCCGCACACGCACGCACACTGCTCCTCCCACCTTGCAACGGCAGGAGCAGCGGCAACAGCAGCGGCAGCATCGGCATCTTCCGTCTCATCCCACGGCGGACGCCTCTCGCTCGCACCTCGCGCTGCTGCAGTGCATCCGCGGAGAGGGCCAGGAGGAGGAGGCCTAGCTGGGCGGGAGAGAGGAGGGGAGCCAATAAACTGCATTGCCGGTCCAGGAGCGGATCGGGGAGAACTTAAGGACAACAACAGGACATGCATGCAAATCTCTGTAAGTAAAAAAGAAGTTAATTAACATATAAAAAATATATAATTTTATATATTTTAATAGATTCTGGTTTGGTTTTGGCTAGTTTTTAATTTTGTTTATATTTTATTTTGTAAAAAATAACCTTTGAAAATGCAGAAAGTCAGTAGTGCCTGCAGAAAAAAATCACACCGAAAAGTATGCTACAAAATAGTTCATCAATCAGACCAATATAATTGGAAAAATTAGCAAATCGATATTATTAATAATATATTTTGTCAACAAGAAAGAAAGCAAACTTCGGAATGCCGAAGTTAATATACCCTTGCATCAAAATTGATCATAACTAAGCCAAAAAATTCATTAATTTCCATTCATCAAGCTTTTCTAGTCTATAGTTTTTATTAGGTTAAGAAATCTGCCTTACAAATGTTATTATTATAAAAGTTAACTTTTTTTTGCATTTTTGAAAATATTGACGATGTAAACCATTAAAAATTTCGAAAAAATTGAGTAAAATGTAGGTACACCCAAACATGGCTAAATCGACTCGATATTTTTATAACTATATTTTTATATAAAAAAAACAGACATATTTTCATATTTATAGATTTAATTTATTAAAATGTCGCACGTAATAAAAAAACCTTTATATTGCGATGTTTTTAAATGTAAAAATTATATTTATCGAAATCTGGTATGTTTATTTTTATAATATCGATAATATGCATTAAATGCAATACTTTTCGATATTTAAATCTTCGATGAATACAATTTTTGTATATTTTCGATATGATATCGAACGCAATATTTTAATCGATATGTTATATAGAACTTTACCTCTCGATATATGTAAATATAGAACATAAATTCCCATAATTGACTTTAAAATATCGAAAAAATTGCAATTGAAATGCAATTTCTGGAGTAAAAAGGAGCTGCGCTCCTGGGAAATGCATTTGCTGGCAAAATAACTAAAACAACTGCCTCTGCTGCGCTGCAGCATGCCGCAGCAACAACTGCAACGGCAGCAACTGCTGCAGCGGCAAACTGCAACTGCAACACGCTCTCCCTCTCGCTCACTCGCTCGGCCATCGGCCATCGTCCGGCCTGCTCTCGCCCAGGGCTTAGGATGTGTGCGTTTTGAGCCTATGCTTTCTTTTTTTTTTTTTTGTGTTTCCTTTTTTTTTTGCACTTTTTCGGGCAATTTTTATATATTTCTAGGATCTCGCTGCTTTTTTGTTGTTTTGGTTTTTTTTTTTATTTTCATTTCAGGGCCAAACTCGGCGGTCCGAAAGCCGACAGCCGACGGCTGCCGAGAGCCGAGTGTCGAGTGTCGAGTGCATCGGCGTGCGAGCCCCTCCCACTCTCGGTGGCAAGGTGGCAAGGTGGCATGAGGCAGGAGTCCGTGCTGCAGTGGCCAGTGCAGCAGAGCCTGCTGTCATTTCACTCGCACCCAGGCCGCACGCGATTGGGAATATGTTGTTTGATTTTTTCCACCTCCCACTTGCACTCCCCCCCGGTCTTCCTTTTGTTTTTTTATTTTTTTGTGTGCATTTTTTTTTTTGTGCGTTGGTTTTTTGTGTGCATTTTTGTACATTTTTTTTTAGTCTTTTGTGCTTTTTGGGCGGCTTTTTATGCCTTCCTGTTGCACGCAACTTGCAGCGCGCTGCATTTTTATTGGCTGCCTTGTTGGTGTGCGTGTGTGTGCCATAAGCCATAAGTAGGTGCTATGCATGTACTCTTTTTTAACGGTCTTTTTTTTTACCTTTTTTTGTATTTTTTGTACTTTTTTGTACTTCCTTTTTTTGTTTTTTTTTTTTTGTTTTTTGCCTGCGTATGTATTTTATTTTAGCTATCGACATGGGCTTCGTTTTTTGTATTTTTTGGTTGATTTTACACATTTTTCTCGCTGCCGCTGCGGCGCTTAATGCAAATAAAATGTTTGCATTGACTTGCATTATTCTGATGCCTTCTTCCTGCTCCTCCTGGCTGCCCCATTCCTGGCACCAGTGATAACGCATCCTGCAAAGCCGGTTTTTTATTTTTCAGTCATTAAAAACTGCCCACGCTACGGCTGCAGGGCTGGGTTCTGGTCCTGGTGCTGGTCCTGGTCCTGGCTATGGGTTCAGGGTACGGGTACTGGTCCTGGTCCTGCTGCTACTCCTGCTCCTGCTCCTGATGGGGCGCCTGTTTGTTGTGGGTCGAATGTGGGTCGCCGCCTTTTTTGTTGCCTGTCTTTTTGTTGGCCAGCTTGCGTCGCATAATCGCCGGCTTCACACGCAGTGGGGAGACTGCAAAGGACCAAAAAAAAGAGGGTCCTGCGTACCCTCTATCTCCCCTTCCCCCCCCCCCCCCCCCCCCCCCCCCCCCCCCCAGAGACCAATCCCAGAATCAACGTTTTTTCGGCATTTTGCATGCAGCTTTTGCACGAAGGGGGGCCTGCTTTCCGCTTTCCACTTTTCCACATTTCCACATTTACGTTGTTATGGTTGGATTTTTTATTTTTATTTTTGTTTCTGGGTACAGCACCCTCTCTCTCTCTCTCTCACTCTCTCTTTGACGTGTCCTGTCCTGTCCTGTCTGTCTGACTCTTTCCAGTGCTCCCTCGGCTGCTGCTGCATTTTTCACATAAATTTCGCATCCTTTACAAAATTACCGATATTTTGATAGCCAGGACCCGGGCTTAAGCTGTCGATTAACATTGTGTGTAGGCCTGCTTTTTAGGGGTCTCTCCCTTTGAGGCCACTGTCCCCTGTCTACCCTTCATGGTTGAGTGTCCTTCTGCCTACTCTCCACACTTTAGTGTCCCTCTGCCTACGTCTCCTACTCACCTGACTGGGTCCTGTTTTTATTTTATTTTTTATTTGCTATTTTTTGTTGTTGTTGAGTTTTTGCGTTTTGTGCTTTGCTTTTCAAACATTTGCATTTTGCCACTTGACGCTTTTGTGTGTAATTGATTTCCAACGCTTTGATTGTCAAGTGGCAGCTTCGCTACCGGCAGTAGCGTTCCTGCAACAAGGACAAACAAAAGAGAGCGATGCCCCTCCAGGTGCTTTAGCCAACTATTGTTGTTGTTTTGTTCCAACTGTTCCTTTGTTTTTTGCTCCTAACAGCAATGGGCATCCTGGGCGCTCCTGGGCTCCCAGCCAAGTCCCATCTATTGCGGCCCGGCCCCCCTTTTGGCAAAGTGCAAAATGCAAACACAAATTAATTTCCACCATTTAGTTGCACTGCCGCTCAAGTGGCACAAAAGGGCGGGGTGTCCTTGACCAGGAGCAGAGCTGCAAGGCAGCAAGGCAGCAAGGGAGCAACCTCTGACCTTAGCTGCCGCCACTCGAGAGCCTCGCAGCCAGGACCTGAGCCAGAGCCTGAGCCATCGATTGCGGCCATAAATCGATCCGGTGAGGAAGGCGGCAGGCCAATTGTGGCGCTTTTCGGCCTGAAATTATTTATTTGATTTATTGAGACAGCAAAAATCAAAGGGGGGGAGACGGGGAAATGTATAGAAAATAGGGGGGTGTCGAGGGTAATTTTGTTGTTTATACGATCCAGACATAAGGCATACATTTATTTTTAATATTATTTAATTTATTCTTTCATTTAATTCATATTTATTTTTCTGTTATCATGTAATGCATGTATTGTGTAGTTACACAATTTGTACTATTTATTTATATGTTAAAACATAAAAACAAACTTAATAAAATCAGTTATGAAAGTAACAAAATATGTTTAGGTTTTTCAGTTAATTTAATAATACAATTCAAAAAATCTAGCCTTCTAGATCTAGCCTGAAATAAGCTAAGCTGTCAACTGCCAACTGTACATTTAACTTATTTCTTCGAAACCTTTTCCAACACTGTCATTTTCATATCGGTAGCGTCGACTGACAACTTCGAAGATTTTTTGCTGCGTTCGGTTTTTAATAATTTTAAGTCCGGTGCCGGAACAGCACGACTATATTGCCAATGCAGGACAAGAAACTCTGGGCGGAGACAATTCCGGAGATGAGATCAGCTTTCACTCCCGCTTTGACATTTGGCAGAATTTTAGCTCATCTCGGCCAAAAAAAACGAGGAACCAACACCTGTATACGTAACCTGGAGGAAACCCTACCGATATAAACTGATCCATCGAGGCGTTACAATCTATCCGGAGGATGATGAGGCTGCCATGGATTTTAGCCCCTTAGTCCGATGTCTTCACCTATTCAGACTCGAAAGCTGAAACCAGAATGCTGATCGAGATGGACACGATGGAGAACGAGAACGAGAACGAGAACGAGAACGAGAACGAGAACGAGACGGGGACTAAGAACGACACGGAAAAGGGCAACGAGGCGGAGATCGAGGCGGGAAACTAGAATAAGAACGAGGCAGGGAACGAGAATGAGAACCAGGCGAAGACCGACAACGAGAACGAAACTTCAATCGAGAACGAGGACTGAGAACGATATGGGAAACGGGAACGAGTTAGGGAACGAAGACCAAAAACAAAAACGAGACCTCGATCGCAACAGAGACTAAGAAGGAGACCAGATACGAGACGGACAACAGGAACGAGAATAAGGATGAGACAGAGAACAAGGACGAGGACCAGGTTTGAATTAGTAGAAGTATTAGTAGTAGTAGTTCTGTAGTCGTAACAATATTCTTACCATTATCATTCCCCCAGAGCAAGAGCAGTGAGTTCCAAAACTGAAAGGACATGGAGCGCTATACCTTATACTGTGCCACGATCAAGCTCCTGACGGAATGCATTCTCCCGAAGAATAGTTCCACCAGGCTAGGCTTTCCAGCATCTGGTGAGCTGCCGTCTACAAAAGGATTTTAGAACCTTGGCTCCAATTGGTGGACATACTCAACAGTGAGTGGCATAACTTAGCTTCCTCTGTCGAAGGAAGGATCTATTTAATTTTTCATGTATTTAACACGACCCTTGGCCCTCACACTCAATTCTTTTTAATTCAATTTAAAACCATTTCACAAGTCGTCAAATCCGATTATGAACTCAGTTCTGGCTGTCCAACGCCAGTGACTTTGATATTAAATATTTATTTATATATTACGAAAATGGGTGCACACTTCTGACTAAAATATTAATAATAATGCCCTGAAAAGGTTTAATAATATATATAAAATATATAATTAGTCAGCTGTCCGAAGGGTTTGGCGGATATATTTTCGATTTTTTGTAAATATTTGATTGCTTATTGATTATAGCTTTGAATTGCATATTGAAGAGCATCTCGGACACAGCTTTTTGGATATAAAAAGAAAGATATTACTATACATTTGTCTGCATATATTTATGTTGTTTACATAAATATTTAAAATATATGTTTAAAAATACTTCAAAATTGAATTGTAAGAAGCTTTTTCTGAACTGGACATTGATCGCTTTGCTTTTCAGGCTTTTCCGAGAGGTCCGTAGCATGTGGAGCACATGTAGATATATACATTCCCTGAGCCTTGGCATTAAATAAATAAATATTTCTTCGTCCTTCGTTGGGCGACAAGCAAAAGCATGCAAAAAAAAATATAAAGGAAAAAGAGAAAAATATTAAAAATCTTCGCACGCATTTTGGTCGCGCATTAAAATCAAAGTAAAATGGCATCAATATAAATACTCGTAAATTTGCAATTTCGAGGCGAGTCCCCAGTACTGCCACGTTTCTGCCTGCTCCTGCCACAGCTCCTGCTCCTGCTTGGTCCTTCTTCTTCTCCAACTCCTGGCTACATGCGCCTCTGTCAACATACGCGACGCCTGAACGGGATGTGGAGTGGTGGAAGGAGCAGGAGCTGGCTCTGCGTCGCATCGCATCGTAAAAAGCCTGTCCCCTGTCCTCGTCCCTGTTCCCTGTCCTCTTTCTCCTCCCCGTCCTCGTCCTCGTCCTCGTCCTCTCTTCGTCCTTGTGGTCCATGGCTCATTCGCGTGTTTAGCCTGCGAAGCGCATATGTTTAGAGAAATTAGTTTTTCATAACGCACAAGTTGTTATTGCCACCCACGCACACACACTGCTGGCACACGCACCGCACCCTCTTGCACACACACACACACACACACACTGGCTTTTAACGGGATTTTTTATTGCAAATTCTATTCAAATATCCATTCAGTTTTATGGGCCTACCCCTGGCAGTGGGCTTCCTTTGAAGCCCCCCAAAAAAAAAATTCGCATATGAGCAAGGACCCAAGGGGCTGCTCCTTGCTACCTTGTTGTTACCGTTTTTATTTTTATTTCATTCTTCTCTCTCTTTTTTTCTCTCTTTGCTTCTTCTTTTTTTTAAACAAACACAATTTTTAATATGCCTGCAATTTTTATGAGTGTTTAGAGGAATTTTATTGCACAAGATTTCCCTGGCCCCGGCCTAGGAGAGGTGTGGAGGAGGAGCATCGAGGCGGGAATGTGGTCCCACGTCGCGTATGCGCGATAAGCGCCCATACAGCCTACGCCTCGTCCTTGGCGAATCGCATTTGTGTGTGTGTGTGTGTGTTGTGTTGTAGCCCGAAATGTCCTCGAGTACCATAAAAATAAAGAATGAAAATAATATTAAATATTATAATGTTTTAGAGAGAGAGAGAAAGAGATACAGAAAGAGGAGGATGGGTGTCATGGTGCCATGATGCCTCCCAGGACTCACAGCTGGCAACTAGTCTTGGCTTAGCCTTCAGACAAATGATCCCTATCCCTACGACATTAATCCTGAGCAGAGAGCAGGCACGTTGAAAATGCTTAATTTTCCTGCCACATTTTGGTCTTGCTCATGTCCTTGCTTCAGTTACAGTTCCTGCTGCTCCTGCTCCAGGTTCCGCTTCAGTTTCTACTTCTGCTGCTCCCCTTTAGATGCCTAAACGGGTCTCTAAGCCAAATATGAAGACCAAAGCCTATGTCCTTAGCTTCCTTCTATGATTTGTATTTTGAAAGCAATCTAAGCAACTGAAATTTCCTATGAAAACTGTAAAGAAAAGTCTCGTAAAACAAGGTTTTTCTTTTAGTTTCAGAAGAACAACAGGTTAAAGAATAGCTGAAATCCCTGAAGCCCTCTTAGTTGTCCATAGTTAAAAGCCCTTCCCAAAGCTATATCCTTACAGTTTTCCCACTCTCTTTAAAGGTGAACCTTTACTTTTTATTATCACCTGCTAAAACCCTTATGTTCCAAACCATTTCTGATTATTTATTAATCTAAAAATATGTATGATCCGTTCTACTTTAAGTTTAAGGTCTACCCAAGACAAGCTTTGGAAACAAATCACAAATATTTGTACAACTAAAACCCAAAACCTATAAGATTAATCGTATGTTAGGCAAGGATCTACTGTACTTCTTTTACTATATATAGGTTGCAAATAAATAATAATCGCTGAGAATACAACGTTTCATGAAAATAGGTACTTAATTCATTTGTATTATTATTTTAAATAAAAAATTTTTGTTTTGTATTTTTATTATTTAAAACAAATATTAGGACTAGCTTAATTTGTTATTATTTTTATTATAAAAGGTATAAAGTTAATTATTTTTTCAACCAAAGACTTATATTTCTACTTGGGAGCTACGGAATTTGCACCGTGTTGAACGACAGATGGTTATACTTCAAATTGACTTATTTCATAATTATGTTTGTTTAACTCAAAACTTAAAGTTTATTCTATGATTTTTATTGTTTAAATTACAAAACAAAGGCTTATTCCATTATCTATATTATTTCGAATAAAAATAAATGGATAGTTTTATACATATATTATAATCCAAATATTATATATAAAATCAACACATTAATATGTGCATAATATTAAACATACCAAATTGTTTCTGCCTTGGAAAGTTGATCAATTTTATCTATTTAATATGCCTCTTGTATACAACTTTTAATGAACAAGGTAAATTTATAAATAAGTTCATTTATAAATAAGTAATTTAATATAAAAGTTACCCAATATATAAAATAGGCAAATTAAAAATAGGTAAATAAATAAATTAACAAAGAAGGATATTAACATAATGGTAAATTAATAAGAATGTTTTATTATTAGTCCCTTAATAAGTAAAGCCCAGCAAACTGTATGAATATGCTAGATCCTTTCAAACAATATGATGATGAGGAGCAACCAATTTCAATTGCAATTCCCCAGAAACCAGGCTCCACTGGCCAGAGGCTCACAAAGAACCAGGACATGTTTCCAGCTGCCAATCCTTGGGGTCCCAACTCTCATTTCCCCTTATCGCCAGACACAAATCTTGGCACAAAGAGAGCTCTCTGAACTGGTCTAAAGCATGGCTCCCAGTTGGCCATGGACCCAGTCTACCAAGACCAGTGTCCTTCGTCCAGTGTCCTTCATTCCGTGTCTCTCGTCCAGTGTCCTTCGTCCCGTGTCCAGATCTGAGCTGCAGTTTTCGGCCCCCGTTTATGGATGATCGTAAAAGGCTAGGAGGGCCTTATGGAAAATAGGCAACAAATATATTTATTATTTTCATGCAATTTCATTTCTTTTCTTTCTTTTTTTTTTCGGGGCAAAATATTATTACCAGAAGTCGCCACATATCAAGGAGATAGAGAGAGTGGGGGGAAAGGGGAAACGGATCTGGTTTCCACGTATGGATGGGTAATGACTTTTTTATGACCATGTTGGAACAAGAGCCGCCGAGTTCGAGGCAAATATTTTTATGACATGTTATTAAAATTTGGCATCGACAGGAGGAGGAGAAGGAGTTTCAAGGGGAGGTCAGGTACGAGATACGAGCTTATTAGAAAAAAATTACTTGTCCCTGCAACCCGGCAGTAACTGTATCTGTTAGCCAGTATCTGTATCTGTGTATCTCTGCATCTGTATCTTTGTATCCTATGGCCATGGCCTGCATTTTTATGTATTGCCAAAATGATGTTCTATAACATTTTTATTATGAATAACGGTTGTAAAATTGCGCGACGAAACAAAAGGAGCTTGGTGTGGCAACAGTCGCAAGTCAAGGCTCAGGGGGTGGCTTAGGTGGCAGGAGTAGGAAGCAGGAGCAGCTCCTCGACCACACAACACATAAAAACACACGAAATGCAAATTGTAAATTACAAATTTGCAATAAAAATTTTTAATAGAATGAAACATTTTGCCTTTATGAGTTTGTCTTTCTGAGGGCCTGGGAATTTATCTGCTTTTATGATAACGTTATGTGTGTGTGTGTGTGTGCCTGCTCCTGCGAGTCCTGCTCCTGCCGCTCTCCTTGTCCTTACCCCCTCCTCCTCTCAGGCATCATCATTTTCTCGTATTGTTCTTGTTTGTCGTAACAGTTTTGCATTAACATTAACGTAATTCTCTCTGGCATTATCATAAATACATTTTACGCATATTGCCAGCGAGTCAAAGGAGCCCAAGGAGCCCAGCAGCCAGGACATTCCCCTCTCCCACTCCCTCTCCGCCCCCTCTGTAGACTATCTGCAGCATCTGCTTTCCGTTTAGTGCTAATTTCGTGGTCTTTATCGATGGGCATGCATGGCATACTCATGAATTTAGGCTTCAAGGACCTTCAAGGCCTTCAAGTATAGGAGAGCTTCGGGTTCTAGGTGGTTGGGCAATCCATTGGATTGCATTAGTTGGCAGGACTTTTGCACACTCACTCGGTGGCCAATCAACGCTGGCAGCGAGACTTAGAAGCCTTTCAAATCGTTGCATCCGCACACATACACACTCGCGCTATCGTCCTCGTTGGCACTCGCTGGCTGCTCGGGACATGTTCGGGACACATTCGGGGTCCTCGGCTCCCCTGCGCTTTGCTTTTTAGCCTCTCTAATCAGCAACGGGGGGGGCGGGGTGGTGGGGTCCTTCGGTTAGCAAATCGTCCTTGCTGCCGTTGCTCGCTCTCGCTCTCGCTCGCTCTCGCTCGCTCTCGGTCTCTAGGCCCGAGCCTGGGCCAGGGTCTGCTCTATTCCTGCCTGGCATAGTTGTGCCCGCTAGCCATGTGTGTGTGTGTGTGTGTGTGCTGGTCGTGCTCTTCCATCAGCCACATCCTGACACAGTGCCCCCCCGCCCCCCGCCCGACTCCTGGCTTCGCCTCTCGTGCTCTCGGCTCTCCGCACTCGTCGTCGTCGTCGTCATCGTGTGCGTCGGCTCCGACCGCAGGCATCAGGCGGGAGGCGGGTGGCAGGAGAGCGGCAGAAGGGACGCCAGGCGAGTCCTGTCCTAGATTTGTTTAAATTATTTTGCGATAGTGTGATTGGCCTGTGCGCCCAGGCCAATGGGAGCCTTGCACATGCTTAGAGCTCTCGCTGTCTGCGAGGAGGTGCTCGCTCCTAGCTCTGACCTAAATGCGTGTCGTCCTCGTCCTCGTCGTCGTTCACGTTCTCGTTCGCCGAATAGTGCAGGACCTCCTCCTCCTCCTCCTCCCACACAAAAAATAGGACTAGTGTGTGTGTGTGCTCGTGGTTGGCCCGACAGCCACGAGTGTGTTTAGTTTGCGTGATAGGCCCGTCCTGGCTGACGAGGACCAGGATATGCATATGAGCTTGCCTTTTTTCGGGGGAGTTAGTTTAGAAGCCGAGCGAGCTGTGGACGAGCCTCGGAGCCAATGGTCGATGTCCTTGATGTCCTCTCATAGCAAAGGGTTGCGATCTATGTGGTTGCTTAGAGTAATTCCCTAAGAGGGATCCTGTGACCCAGGTCCTGCGAACACATCACACACACACATCGTTTGGAGCGTCAGGCATTTAAATTAATTTCAAAATAATCATGAGCAGGAAACAAGGCAGTCGAGAGGAGCTTAGTTCCCTCTTGCCAGGACCAAGACAAAGGCAAAAAGCAAAGGCAAAGGCAAAGGCATTGGTGGAATGCCGGCAAGGAGAGACCCCTGTTGTGCCAGTGTGCGTGTGTGTGTCAAGGATTTTCAGGGTTAAATTAGCTGACTGCGAGCGTGCGGTTAATTTTTTTACAGAGCCAAGCGGGGTTTCGAGAAGGAGCAGGAGAAGGAGGTGGAGAGTTGGAGCTGGAGGTGGAGAGTTTTCTTCTTAGGGGGTGGAGAGATGAAAAAGGAGGTGGAGAGCGCTGCAGATGGAGGTGGAGAGATGAAGCTCTAGAGGAAGCGGTTAAAGGATGGAGGTTGGAGAGACGAAGATGTAGCTGTTGCTAGAGGATGAAGCCGCCTTGATGGGCTCCTTTGTCAGGAAGAGAGAGAGAGAGAGAGAGAGAGAAGCTGACTGGCTGATGATGGGCACGAACGATCTTGCCTGACATCTGAGACGGAGACGTTGCTGGGGGAAGCCCCGGCAAGTGGCACATGTAATGAAATATGCTTAAGAAGTGCGGCCCCCCCTCCTGCTCCGTTCGCTGCTTAACTTTTTTTGGGGCTCCAGGAGGAATGGGCGGTTGCCTACGCAGCCTGGCGCTCCAAGGATCAAGTCGGAGGACGGGGCAGGAGCACAACAAGCATATGAAAAGTTTGTTAAGAATTCTTTTTGTTGTGTGTGCGGCGCGCGCGCTAACCCCATAAAAAACGAAACACACACCGCACACACACACACACACACACACCACCCACACTTACGCATTTCTACTAATGTCGCAGCAACATTTGCGGTTTTAATTCCCTCCGAATCTCACATCTGCCTACAGAAAAAACCCCTTTACATAGAAAGAAAGAAATATTTATTATGAACATTATATATTTATTATTCTAGAGTTTAGGGATTATGAAAGCCATGTCTAAGTTATATAAAGATATATGTTTGTTTAGGAAAAAAGTAGATTAAGTTTGTTATACTTGTACCATTGCCGGGTATTAAAATATTAGTTATAAGCCTTCCGACCCTATAAATCATATATATTCTTGATCAGCATTCAAGGCCGAGTCGATCGATTTGTTAACCTAATAAAAACTAGCCTAGGAAAGCTTTCCGATTTGAAATTAATGAATTTTTTGCTTAGTTATGATCGATTTTCGTGCAAGGATATAAAAACTTTGACTTTGCAAAGACGAGACTTTCCTTTATTGTTTAAGGATGTCTTTAAAGAAATCTTGAAAACGAATTTTTGTCGGTTTACGAGTAGGTAATAATATATAGATAGTGTATCGGTATAGGGACTGTATCGAAAGTTAACTCTTAATTCGATATATTAATCAAGCTTTTTAATTTGTAAAACATATGTGCAACAATTCGATATGTTGTTTGATATATTTTCTCCATATTATCGATAATACTAATTTTTGAAGATTAATGTGATATATTTTAATATTTAAAATAGGAATTAATAACAATATACCATATTCTTGGAAGTTTTCATTATTTCCAGATTAGATTTTTATTTTAAATGCGTTATAAATTAAATATTTACAAATTTTCGATTATATCAATGTTGTATGATTAAACATATTTACATATATTTTCATTTAAAAATTAAATATAAGAGAGTTTACGCTATTTTCGATATGATGTAGAGCGTGACAATAGAGTCGATATATTATATATTATTTGTACCTATTTTGAAACCTATCTCAAATTGCATATAAACGGGTTTTGTAATAACAATAATATGGCCTTTCCATCAGATTTTAAGCCTAGATTTACTATTAATTCAAAACGATCCAATCAAGCTTCCTGGTAAAATAATACAGTATATTTCTAAAATATAGCTCAAAAGCTTCACAAGTAGCTACTTCTTTTCTTACCGTGTAGTTGCTTAATACTGAAAGAAAGGCAAAAGGAAAGAATTGTAAGAAAGTTTGGCTCATTAAAGTCAGAGCCTGGGAATCGCCAGAGACGAGGCCTGATGGCTGATGGCTGATGGATGATGTCCTGATGGCTGAAGCTGCTCATCTTTGTCAGAGATCTGGCAAGCAGGATCCCAAAGCCAAAAAACCTGAAGTCCTGGTCTCTCTCCGTCTTTGAGAAGTGAATAAAAATTGCTAAAAAAAAGAACAAAAAATAAAAAACAATTGCGCGGTTTCGCTTCGTTGAACTAAGCCTGGGCAAGGGGTACAGTGGGGTACAGTGGGCTTGGAGGATGTTGTCAGGACACTGGGTGTGGTGTGTGTGTGTGTGTGTGTGTGTGGTTACGCGTGTGCTCCTCCGCCTGCCGCGAGGCAAATTAAAAATTTCGTTTCTCGACTTTTTCTCTCTATGCTCACTTTTTACCAGCGCCCCGCGTTCTTTTGCAACTTTCCAGCAGCAGCAGCACCGGATCCCGAGCTCCCGAGCTCCCAGCTTCCAGCTCCAGAAAACTTTCTAATAATGTTGTACACAATTTAAATAGAATTTGCTGTGTGTTCCGGAGGAGCAGGAGCTGGAGCTGGAGGAGCACCAAGCTGCGAAATACTGACGCATGTGGAGGACGGCGCACAATCAACTTGGCCAAGAATATGGCTGCTCGCGTGGGAACAGAATCCTTCGCAGGACCAAGTCGGAGTCGGAGTCGGGGTCGGGGCTGAATCCTGGGTTTGGGGGATATGAACACGCGGTTTCTCATTATGCTAACGAAGTAAAAACTTTACAAGCACATATGAGAGTGCGAGGAAAACTCTGGGAAAAGCGAGGGAAAGAGGGAGGGAGGCAAAGAGGGAGTTAAGGCGAAACAAGTGTGCGGGAAATTGAAAGAAGACGCAGCAGCCCGAAAGCACAACAATAACAGCAACGGCGCAGCAAGCAAGTGCAAGAAACTAAGAAAGAAAACAGAAAACTGCAAGAGAGCCAAAAGAAAAGTGCAAGAAAATCAAGGGAAAACCAAAGAAAAACAAAAAAAGCATGATTAAGGCAAGAAAAAAGCAAGGAAAAGCATGAAGAAATCAAGCAAAATGCTAGGAAAAGCAAGAAAAAAGGCAAGAAAAAGCATGATTAAAGCAAAAAAGAAGCAAGGAAAAAGCAAGAAAGAAGCATGGAAAAAGCAAGAAAGAAGCATGGAAAAAGAAAGAAAGAAGCAAGGAAAAAGCAAGAACAAAGCAGGAATAAAGGAAGAAAAAATCGAGAACATATGAAAAGGTAAGCAGGAATAAAGCAAGAATATAGCAAAACTAAAGCGAAAAAAGCAGGAATATGCCAAGAAAAAGCCAGAACAAAGTAGGAATATAGCAAGAAAAAAGCAAGAATGTATGAAAAAAAGCAACAAAAATAATATATATAGAATATTAAAAAAAAACATTAAACAATATTAAGAAACAAAATAATAACAAAGCAAGAATAAAAAATAAAAAAGAAACAAATTTAGTAAAAAAAGACTAGAATATATGCGAAAGAGCAACAAAAAAGCAAGAATATATCAAGGAAAAAGCAAAGAAGAATGGAAGTTAACTTCGGAAAGTCAAAGTTTATATATCCTTGCATAAAAATCGATCATAACTAAGCCAAAAATTCATTAATTTCAATTTGGAAAGCTTTTCTGTGCTACTTTTTATTGGGTTAATAAATCAGCATTATAAATTTACATTTTGTTTGAATTTTGAAAATTTTGATGATGTAACCCCTTATAAAATTTTGAAAAAATCCAAACATGCCTAGATCGACTCGACTGTTAATGCTAATCAAGATTATATACGGTTTATAGGGTCAAAAACAGCTCCTTAACTTTTTGCAAGCTCATAACTAATAATATAATACTCCGCAAGGGTATAAAGAATACTATTAAAAAAAAACAAGAAAAAAAAGGACAAGAACAAGCCAAAGAAACAGAACGTGCTGAGGAAAAGCCAAAAGAAAAACCCGAAATAAAATATGCATAATAATATTCACAATAAAACATGCATATGTGCCGCCAAGTCTCTGGGGGATCGGGTGGCAGGTTGCGGGTGGCGGGCTGCGGGTTGCGGCAGTGCGGCAGTGCGTGTGGCTGGCTCTGCCAAGTTGCTAACAAGCTTAGTTCCTCCTTCCCCGAGACTCCTCCAGCAGCAGCCACTCACGAGGGAGGAGGCTGTAGCCAGGGGAAAGGGTTCTGGTCCTGACGAGAGATGCTTTTCCGCTGCAATTTTTTAAATGAATTAAAAATTGCCGAAATCCTGGGCAGGGCAAGAGTCTTTCACAGGAGATCTTTTAGGTTTCCTAGGAGATTCCTAGGACCTATCTTATCCCATACTAATATTAGGGGTTCATTTTAAAAGCATTAACAACCAATTTTTGATCCGTGGAGTTTCTGGATCCTGTGATATTTTCTGGGTTTACTGGCAAGGCTGGATGCTTTGGGAATTAATTAATAAAATACCATAATAATTTGATTATTAATATATATTATGATATAGGGATTATTATATAGGGATCTCTAATGAAACTGTTATATAAAAATCCAATCCATTGTCTCTTCTTATATTGTTTCTTATTTAAGAATACAATAGGGTTGACTGGGACTTACAGCAAAGGACACACAGTTGTCCTTTTTCTACACACCTTTGACTTGGCTGAAATTCATCGGTGCTTAATTGCTTCTTTTGAGGGATTAAGATTTATAGAATTAGAAAGAGAAGACAGATATTGAGATAAGAAACTAGCAAGATAAAAATAAAGACTGATGAATAAAGGAAAAAGTAGGAAGACGAGAGGGGAGAGTGCGAGAAAATATCAGAAATACAACTATTTTTTGGAACTTGAAGCCAAATTGGTCGCTTAATCCTATGGCAGCTAGAAAGATAGTAATCCGATTTTGATTTAATTTTGATTTAATAAAGAAAACATTGCTTTAAATTAAAACTAGAAATAAAAGCTTACTTTGGTATAAACTTGCAAATTTTTCATGATAAATACATAATCAGAAGCCAAAAATGCCTTCATTTACATTAGGAATTAGATTATCATAAATAACACATATAGAATTAGAATTTAGTTAATTAAAAACTCTTAATTTAAGGGGTTTTAGTAGCCTTTCAGAGAACTGCTTTGCTCATTTTTAAACAGATTCTTAAATAGATTTATTTTTTCCATTAAAGTTACTTTTTCTTCTCACATTTAATTTCTTTTGTGTAGATATGTATGCATACAAGTTTTGAACATTTTTACCACATTTTCGCGTATTCTTATGTCAACTATATGATATAGTCGTGTGATTTTTATAAAATTCTAATCAATATGCTGAAAATATGCTAAAAGAGTAGTTGAAAATCTGTTGAGTAATAGTAAAGCTAAATAATCCATTTTCTATTTATTTCCCCAACATTCATATATCAACTATAAAATATATATCTAGAAATTCCTAAAGCTTGCTTTCTAAAAAAAAGAACTAAACCTGAAAGATATATATTCTACATCTATAAATGTACCAAAATGATTCCTACAGATACAAATGAGTTAAATATAAACAAAAATTACGAAAGGAAACCCCAGTTAGCAGATAGCAGCGAGTAACTAGGCTCCTGGCACCTGCACACTGAGTACAGTTGCGTCCTTCGGCCCACTCTTTTCGGCTCCTTCCGGCACTAAGGACTACTGGGGCTTTGTGATTCCCCGGGAACTGTCGCAGAAGTGTGTAATTACTCATAATGCCAAACACCCGGTTCGGGCTAACAAAGGACTTTAATTTAATTGCGAGCGAACAAAAGGAGCCTCGCACCACCACCGGCAATTGCAGGACGCCAGGACGAAGACGCAATTCAGGTGGCCCAGCAAGGGGGGGGAAAGGCAACTGAAGGAGAAGGAGCTATGCTATGCTGTGCAGGTGTGGCGAGCGGAAGGATAACGGCCTGATGACAGGATACATTACGACGATTCCAAAGACAAAGCAGCTAGCAAGGTGGCAAGGCGTAGGAGCTGCGAGCTGCGAGCTGGGACTCTGTTTGAGGCAAGTCCCGAAATAACCAAGTTGAAACCATAAGCCATAAAGGGTCTCCAAGGGTCAAGGCCGAGCGTGAGACTCCTCCTGCTCCTGCTCCTCCTGCTCCTCCTCCTTGGGGGCGATATCGATTAACCCAAAATGTGTCACTTCTCCCGGAGAAGGACGACGACGAGGAGGAGAAGGAGGCTCCTTCTGCTACTGATGTTGCCCCAGTCTGGCGAGGTGTGTTCCCTGTGTTCCTTGGCACAAAAAACGAACTCAACGCCCCAGAAGTTGGCCAACTTCGCCTGTCCGTTTGGCCTTGAAGTGTCGAAAGGCAACAGAAACAAAAAGTTCAGATGGAGATGGAAATGGAGATGATGATGGCGATGGAGCACCACCACCACCATCTCTCTCCTGATGATGGGGCTGAGACAGACAGACAGACGCACTCTTTGCCTTCTTATTGCGGCAGACACACACTCGCACACAGTAGAAGCGTGCCCCAAACACACCCACCCCTCACACACACACACCCCAGCAAGGCCACTGCCACTGGAAGGTTGCAATCGTTGCTTTTTCTCGGCGCCTTTAAAAAAATTCGACAACAATTCAATTTTCTGCAGCTTCCTGTTGGGTGTCCTGTGTCACCACCTGGGCCAAGGCTCACACACCCACCTGGAGCCTGGGATTACTGCAATGCTCTTAGAAGCAGAAGGATCAGATGGAGCAGGGAGAGAGTGAGAGAGGGGACCAGGACCAGAAGTGAAGGACCTGCAATTAGCATTAACACAAAACGGAAGCTGGCTTGACTGCAGTTGGTCTTGCCAAACAAAAAGCGAGGCGAATGACTTGTCTATTGGGCCACTCCAAGGGCCAACAGGCCAGCAGTCACTCCTCCTGTGAGTCCGGTGAGTCCTGTGAGTCCTGTGAGTCCTGTGAGTCCTGTGAGTCCTGTGAGTCCTGTGACTCCTGCTCTTGCTCCTCTGGCCTAAGAGCATACAGCGGCATGCGGCGCAATTTGCGGCCCAGTGACAACATTGCGTCTCAGGAGAGTGGGCGAGCGAGCACTGGGATCAGGCAGCAGGGAGCAGGGATCAGGGGTTGGGGTCCAGGACCAGGTAAGAGTGACCACGACTCAGTAGCAGGACCAGGACATGGCACCTCCATGGCGGAGTAAGTCAAACAACGCGGAGAAATGAATTATAAAACAACATGCCAACAAAAAGTGGGACCCTCTCTCTCTCCAACGCTCTCCCTCTCTCTTTCTCTCTCTCTCTCTCAAACCCCTTTTGGTCAGGACCTGGAGCTGGTCCTGGCCAGGACTCTCGGGGCTGTCCAGTGTGTGTGTGTGTGCGCGTGGGTGGGGCACATGAAATTTTTATTTTATTTAAATGTAATTATCTGCTTGGAACACAAAAAAATGCTCATCACGATGAGCAGAGAGGCAGAGGCCGACACCAACAACAACAACAACACCAACAACACCAACAACAGCAGCTCATGAAGTAAAATACACACACATCACCCCTCTCCCCCCCCCCCACCATACACACGAAAAAATCCATTAAAATTGTGCAGGAAATATAATCAACAAAAAAAAAGCAACAGAAAAAAAAACAACACAAAAGAAAGGAAAGCAAAAAAAATATAGAGGGAAAATCGCCACAAAAAAAGTACAAAAAAGTACAAAAAACACATCCTCCAAAAAGGAAAAATACAAAAAAAAAAAAAAAAAGAGTTAAGAGGAGGAGATGGCGCCCAACTCTCGGGGCCAAGCGGGCGTGGCCTTTTTTTGCTCATTTGCCACGCACTTTTCGGCCAGAGTTGTTGCAACCAACTGCAACTTGCAACGCGCAAGCCTATGCCTACGCCTATCGACCAGCGGACCAGGAGCAGGACCAAGGACCAAGGACCAAGGACCAAAGACCAGGGACCACTGCACACGGAGAATGCTCCTGCAGGCAGCAGGCAGCAGGCTGCAGGGAGCAGGGACAACGACCACGAATACGTAGCAGGAACCAGGGAACCGAGGACGAGCTTGATTATGCACATGCCACCAATGACGTGTTGCCTTTTCGATTTATTTTTCGACAGCTCCTGCTCCTGCTCCTGCTCACGCACACACACGAGCCTATGCGAGCCTCTATATACATACACACACTATGCCTGGACCTCGTATGTACTCCACGCTGTATGTGTATTTTCCCTTTTCCCATTTTCCTCTTCCCTCGTTTCCCTCGTTTTTGTTTATGATTTTATTTTTTGTTTTCCTGCAGCGCACAGTTTTTCGTTTACTTTTTTGGCGGCCGAAAAATGTTCAAAAATAAAACGAAGCTGCGCCCGCATTACGTGCGACACCAGCCTCTCTCACCCCTCGGTCACCCGCGTCAGTCCCAATCCCAATCCGAATCCCATCTACCACCACCTCCTCCTGCTCCTCCTCCTGCGCTTCCTCCTGCTCCTTTGCCACAGCTTTGTAGCAGGATTGGGAGCACAACAACAACAACAACAACAATAACAGCATCAGCAGCATCAGCGACACATCGCCATGGACATCGGACCTCAGACTTTAGACTCGAAAATATATCAGATTCCTTCGATGCAAATAGGATGTATTGAGCAGGGAGCAGGATTTTCCATATAACGGATTATGGGATCTGGTATCAGATCAGATCTTTGCTGGGGAAAAATAGAATCGAAGTAGATAATTTCCGCTATCGATTCTACTTTTTTCCCAGGAAAGACTGATCGGATACCAGATCCTAAAGAGCGAATATAATATTATTATATATAGCTTAGAAACATTATAAAAACAAAGAAAATAAGATTATTATTATTCTTAAATAGTCCAAATAGAAGCTTTTTACTTTTAGTTATTAGTTAAAACATAAAGGGTGCCGAAGAAACCGATTGGAAAAAGAATCGATAGAATTGCTCAGTTGGGCTTTTTTCTCTCTCTCGAGTTATCTTGCTCTTCAGGATGATATCTCTATCTCTCTTTCTTACTATCGCCATCTCTCTCTATCTCTCTTTCTCACCATCTCCATCTCTTTCTGTCTTTCTTTTTTACTATCTCCATCTATCTCTCACTCTTTCCTTTTCTTTTTTTTTCTCTCTCTCTCTAACTCTCTCTCTCTTTTACTCTCTTACTATCAATCTCCTTTTTCTCCGTTCTCTCTCGTTGCTCGCAATGTATAAGCACAACCGAATCAACAAGAGTTGCTTTTTAGTTGCACAGACCTTCTTATGCTTCTTTTTCTCTCGGGAATTACAAGATGAACTGAAAAATCGAAATCGTGCGGCGAAAGAGAGCGCTCTATGAAGTTTTCTGTTGAGCGGTCTTGAGAGTGACACTGCTACTTCTACATACTTGTTGAAACTCGTGTACTCGTGTTTTTAGAACTCACAAAGTGTTGAATAATCAAAACAGAAACATTATTAGTGGTTAGTACTTTGATTTATAATAAACTTTTGACCAAAATTGTATAAATGGTATACATGGTTTTTATACCATTGCAGAGTATTATTTTTTGGTCAGAAGTAGCCAGTGAAGGAGTCATTTCGACAATATAAATTATATATATTCTTGATCAGAATTAAAAGTTGAGATGAATTAGCTATGTTTGGACTAAAATAAAATTTAGTCAATTTTTTCAAAATTTGATAAGGGGTAACATCGTCAAAATTTTAAAAAATTCACAACAAATTTTGATTTTTTATGGCAAAGCTCTCCGAATGGAAATTAATGAATTTTTGGCTAAGTTATGATCGATTTTCATGCAAGGGTATATCAACTTCGGCTTTCGGAAGTTAGCTTCTTATTTTGTTTTTTTTTATAATTTTTCTTAAGACATAAGCTGGAATTTGTTCTTGAGCTATTGATGTCATTATTTCATAATACAATTTTGGTATTATTCTATTTATTTTTTATTATATTTATTGATTTACTCGTATTTAGTATTTATATTATGCACGTAATAATATATATACTAAAAATTTGTACGATTAATAATTAAAATAAAATATTAAATATTAAATATTATTTATTTACTCGTATTATTCTTAATTTGCTCGCAATAATTGGTTCTTCTATTATTTGGAATTTATTTTATTAAATGTTTTATGGTAAAGAAAATTCCAAATAAGCTGAAGTAATAATTTCCATACTAAAACTTGCAGTTAGCCTAACGTTTCCCTCCTTAAATATGTATTCTGTTTCTAAAAAGCACTCTTCCTGATTCAAAAACTTGTTGGGGGAACCTACATACATACTTAGGTGGCAGTTTCCCTCAAAAATCCAATCTAAAAATGTGTTGAAAATAAAAAGGGAACACAGAATGGGAGAAAGCAAGAGCTCAAGGCGAAGGCAAGTGCTCCACTTGGCCGGGCTTTGTTGCCGTAATTAAAATCATGTTAGACGCTTTGCAGCTCGTGTGGCTGGCCTGACAGGCGACAAGCTCAAAGCGACACCCTTCCAGTCTCCCCGTTCCCATTCCCATTCCCGTTCCAGTTCCAACTGCATTTCGGATGCAACTGCAGCCACAGTCTGGATATTAAAATCCCAACTTTGATGCAAGGATGTGTCTTTGATTTTAGTCTGTGCCTTTCATGTTCCCTCTCTCTCTCTCTCTCACTCTCTCTCTCTTACTGCCCGAAGCTTCTTTTGGATGATTAAAAGCGTTTTTCCCGGACTTTGTACCAAAAAACTGTTGGCATTTGCGCTTTGGGGTTTTGTTTGTTGTGCCGCTTTTCATAGGCATAGTTTTGCCTCACAAGTACAGTCTACACAAAAGCGTAGAGCGATTCAACCCTGTCGCGCGTTGACCATTCCCGTTCCCCAACAAAAAACCATCTGGCAATCTGGCAACCCCCCACATTTACCGCTATAAACTTGTGCCTTCAAATTCCCAAACAAACAATCGCCGCTAGTCACCTTATCTAAAACGATGCCCAGGGAAGGGGTGTGTATATGTATCAGGATATATCAGGCAGGCTGGCAGGATCCAGGGTGCAGGTGGCAACCCTTTAATTTGAACTCTTTTTGTGCACGCTTTTTTTTTTGTTTTTTTGGTGTTTTTGTTTTTGGCGCGTTTTTTTGTATTTAATGTGCGCATTTCACACATGTCGACGATTGCGGTGGTGGTCGAACTTTTTATCGATCTGCCGTCGCCATATAGTAATGAGATGGGTGGGGAGGGGGGGAGTGCCAGGACCACGTTCCTGGTCCTGCTCCTGGTCCAGGAGATGGGTCGCCAAAATATATGCCTAGAGAGTGCCATGCGAATGCCGCCAGGGTTGGCACTAGGCAGGAGGCGGAAAAAAAGGCACCAAAAACAAAGCCCAAGTGATTAATTCAACATGCGAATATTCATATACATATAGCATACTATATATGTATATAGTATGTATGAGTGCAGCCACCCCCGAGCCCAGCCCGAACTCCAAAACTGGGAACCCAATCCCGGGGCAAGTCATGTAATGAGCAGAAATTTTCAGCCCAAAAAAAAAGAGTCAAGAGTAGAGGCAAAACCCCGGCAAAACCCCGGCAGGGTCAGTTGAAAAATGAGCGGACGCGAAGGTCCTGCTTCTGCTCCTGCCCCTGCTCCTGCTCCTGCTCCTGCTCCTTTCCCCTGCCACCGCGACCGCAGCTACTTTCTAATTAAGCATGCTTAGTTGTCCCGGGTTACGCGGCATCAGTGTGGCATCAGAGGGGTAGTGAGGGGTCAGGAAGGAGACGGGGAAAGGGTCAGCTTGGACACGGAACATGTCAGCGACAGACCTCGGGTGCCACGCATGTCTAAAATATATCTAAATCGACTTTGGCGTTTATCTCTCATTCGCCCCGTTGACCGCGGCAACTGTACATACTATTAAGAGCGGGACTGTACCTAGTTCAGGGGAGGGGGGGAAAGGATAACAGCGAAGGGGGGCAAAGGGATCCAGCTAAAGCGAACCCTTTTTGTATGAGCATGAGCTTGGCAAAAACAAAAAAGTTTCTAATGAAAACTCCCCAAAAAAAAAAGGGAAACAAGAAAAGGGACATGAATACGCATGCATTTCAGCAGGTGGGCAGGAAGAGTACAGTCTCTCCTCATTACACAACGCAAATAAAATACATAAACACATAAATACACACATCTATAAAGGACATAGCTATACACACATATAGATATATAGATATATATGAATATGAATATGCAAATAGAGAGCTCGGCTGCAGCATCCTTTTGCACACACACACCGCCCGCGGCCAGTCGCTGCGGGAGGTTTGCCTAAACACAGGGAGATGCCAGGATACCCAGGATACCGTTCCAGGGAGCCCAGTGAATCCATTCATCGGGAATGGGATGTGCTGCCAGAGAGATGACGCACGCACACACTGACAAGTTTCGAGCTTGAAAGAAACCCCTAACGACACTGCTGCATCCTGACTAGCTGCATCCCTTAACACACAACGCACACACACGAACACGTGCCACACACACACACACACACACACCTTGTGTGCCCCTCCCCCCCTTAAGTTGGTGTAGTTCAAGTGCAGTTCGTGGCAGGCGCGCTGCCACCCCCTAAGCGACCCACACCCACCAGGAGGAGGAGCAGCAGCAGCAGCAGCAGCAGTAGCAGTAGCAGTAGCAGGAGGCAACGGTGACACATGTGCACAAGTGCAGGCACAGTCACAAAAGGACGAAGCAGAAGGACACAAAAGACGGCTCCCAACCAGCTACGAATCAGCCTTCATTTCACTTTCCCTGAGACAAGGCAGCTTCCCAATCCCTGCTACCAACTCCTGTGGAGGCTGCGCCTCAATAGCATCTCAAACTTTTCCTTTTCGTTGTCCTCCCCGAAGCTGCAGCTTGACCTCACACCGCCTGCCTGCCTATGTGTGTGTGTGTGGTGTGTGTGTGGTGTGTGTCACCCCTTAAGTTGCCTTGGCTTGCATCTGAAGTTGTTTACGTATTTCGACATTCATTAGCTTGTCTTGCCAGTCAGGCAGTCAGGATAACAGGCAGCAGGGATGCCCATTCCCATTCCCATTCCCATTCCCTTGTGTCCCATACAAATTACTTAGGCGTAGCGGAGCCTGCCTTTGTTTATATCCTTCATATCCTTTCACATTACTCGTTTACTTAGTCCTAGTCCTGCCTCGTTTTCTATCACTGTTTCTGTCGCAGCCAGCAGATAGCTGAAGGTGCAGCTGAAAGCCTTACAAAATGCAGCACTTAAGAAAATTGATTAGTTTTTTAGGAAATCTTAAAAACCATAAAACATTAAAACTTTTTTTTAATTTAAATTGTAGATTAATATTTGTTTATATTTATTTCCTTAAGTTCTTTAAGGTGAATTGGAAAATATAGGAAAGTCATTTGATCTTTAGAGAAGCTCTTAAAAAAAGCAATAATATGTGCTTTTTAGAGACTTGAAATTACATCGTCTAAATTTTCAAAAAATTCACAAAAAAAAAAAAACATTTTTTAATTTAAATTTTTGTAAAGCAGATTTGGGAACCTGAAAAAAAAACTAGCACATAAAAGTTTTCCAAATTGAAATTAGCTCACTTTTGGCTTTTTGATGATTTTTATGATCCAACTGCAAGGTATATACAAACTTCGGTTTACCAAAGGTAGCTTTCTTTCTTGTTTTTATTAATTTTCAATGTTTTATTGATTTATATATAATACAAGTTTTAATGGCGAATCGAAATATATAAGACATTTGCCCATTAATACGCTTTTTGATAAATAAATGTTGCCAAAAGGACCTCTATTATGTGCTTTCTAGAGAACTTAAAATGTATATTTATTGATTTATTTAATATGTTATTACTTTTTGGGCAAACTAATGTAGAAAATCAAAAAAACAACTGAGATATAAAAAATACAACAATCAATTCGGTAATCTGTTTTGTGTTGGTTTTTATTGAACTTGTAAATAAAAATTGGTTTGGGTTTACGTTTAGGTTAAGGTTAGGGTTTAGGTTAATTAAGTTTAGTTTACAAAATTAATTAATATTTTACAAGTTGCGCCTATATACATATATTAGGCTAATTGAACTTTAAAGTATTATTTATATTAATAATTATATTAATAATTAATATATTTATTTATAATAATTTATAATAATAATTTAATTATAATATTTTTAAAATGTATAATAATTAAAAAGCTTCATTATTTCCTCACTATTTTTCCATTTACCTGTATGATTTCTTAGGCAGAAAGGTTATGGAAAAACCTTTCATCATTTCCAAAACTTAGACTTTGTAGACCTTTACCTTGACCCTCCACTCTCCTCTTTTAATCTCAGTTGCAAGATACTTCCTATATTTATATCCTTATAACCAAAAGACAGAAATCAGTAGCCAGTAAAAAGTAACCAAAAGTCAGGAGTCAAGCAGCACAACTGCTCCTCTCTGGAATCGCAATTAAAGGACAGACACACAGACAGACAGTGAGAGCGATGTGTGAAGAGGCACCTCCTAATCCGGCTGCCCAATTTGCCAGCGGCGCCTTGGAGAGGCGTCGAAAGGGGGTTGGAGAGGCTAAAAGGGGGCTAGATGAGCCTGAAGGGGAGGCTAGAGAGGTTACAGGAGCTAAAGGTTTTAGAGGGGATTGCACAGTCCCGGACTTTTTTTGGGGGTTGCTCTTGGGGTTGGGGTTGGGGTTTCAGTTTGGGATTGGGTTTTTTTGTCGCAGGAAGTGTGCGTCATCAGTGCAAGGGTCCGCCTCTGTTCGCCGCTGCAGCTGTTTGTGTTCCTCCTGCTGCAAAATGGGGTTAAATTGCACAGAAATCACGCGTCACGTACACCCCACTCCTGCTCCTGTTCCAGCTCCTGTTCCAGCTCCTCCACCTAGTGCTAGTGCCCCATCATTTGCAGCACATAATCAAGGATGCAGGATGGGTGGCCGCTTTGTTTGGGAGCACTTAACACGGCGTCGTCGACGCTGACGACATGCACTTGAGGCGCACAAAGGCCTCGGTGGCCCCAGGAGGGGAGCAGCAGCAGCAGCAGCAGCAGGAGCAGGAGGAGGACTCGAAGGACCAAAAGGAGGAGGCTGCAGGAGGCGGAATTGCACAGTTAGATGCACTAGACGGCTGCGAGACAAAACGAAAGCGAAGCGAGACGGTTTCTAACCCTTTTTTGTGCCGGTTAATATGTATTCCAACCCCCGGAGGAGGCCGAGATACTCCTGTCATGTTGACATAGAATCCTCGGCTGGCCGTGGCTTTAGTTGCACCACCAAGGCAGCAGACAGGCAGCAGCCACCACCAGGCTCTATGCAGGTGTAAAAGCAGGGGGAAAGGATGCTGCTGCTACTGCTGCTGCTGCTGCAACGAAAGTGAAACGGTGGTGGCTCCTGCCCGGAAGGAGCTGGGGAGCTCTGGAGTATGCACTTTCCTGCACTATTCAAAAGCCAACTTGGGGGTGCCGAATGCTGCTCCTGCCTCAATGGGTTGAAGGACGTACGCGAGGCGACACGTCTGGCCCCACACAGAGGAAGAGAGAGGAGTAGAAGGAGGAGGGGCAGCCTGCCATCCCAAATGCAAAGATGGCGATGCCTCAGTCTCAGTTTCAGGCTCAGCCTTCGCCTCAGCCACTGTCAATGTCATTGAGAGCTGCTCCTGACATAGCTGGGAAGTTGGAGTTGGACTTGGAGCAAGAGTAGGAGTTGAACCCACAGTTGGAGTCGCTTTTCGAGCAGATGCTGGAGCAGGAGGCAGTCTCAAGACGAGCTCAGCCGAGCTGAGGCCAGGAGAAAAAAAGTGAAAGCCATAAAAACCAATGAAATTTCGCTTAGGCTCGCGCTGTGCTCCTTTACGAGCTATCCCGGAGGCCAGCTCCTGGCCGAGTAAGGAACAGGAGCTGGCACAGGAACAAGCAACACTGAGTGAAATAAATATACAGAATATTCCACAGAAGAGAGAAGTAAAAGCCAGAGAAATATGTATAGGAAAAGAAAACAAAGTTTAACTAAATTTTTTCACAACAAATTTTGAATTTTAAAAATTTTAAATATGTAATCCAGATTTTTAAACATATTAAAAACTAGCAAAGAAAAGGCCTTAAAAAAATAAAAATAAAACCTTAAACTGGCTAGAAACTTTCACAATAAAATGATTAAGGTTAAAACATAAACAGTGAAAAACAAGAAAGAAAGCCAACATTTTCAAGAAAATCTATCATAACTCAGCCAAAATTGCATTTATTTCAATTCGGAAAACTGTTCTACTTTAGTTTTTATTATGTTAACAAATCTGCATTACAAATTAAAAATTTTTTAAATCCAAATTTTTGGCGAATTTTTGAAAAATTGGATGATGTAACCCCTTATCAAATTTTAAAAAAATTGAGTAAATTTTTTTTTGGCTCAAATTTGGATAAATGGACTCGGCTTTAAATTCTGATCAAGAATATATATGATTTATAGGGCCGGAAATGACTTCTTTACTTTGTTGTAAGCTCCTGACTGAAATTATATATTATGATTTTTTCGATTTGATATTTAGTGTGATAATATTGTTGCCATTTTTCTAACGATATGCATATTTTGTTTGATATAGTTTTCGTTATGCTTGTAATCTTAATATTGGCTTTTGATATTATAAAATATTTTCCATTTATGTATATTGCACATCAGGATTTTTCATTATGATATTGAGCCCAATATTGTTGTAGACTTTTCCTATCGATACATGTATATTTACCCTTTCTATATTCCTTGTATAATTCTCTATTTATATTTAAATTCCTTCTAAAATAATCTCTTCTTTCCTTGCAGGTCCTGGCTGCCACAACCTCGCCCTTTTTTCCCCCAGTGATCGCTTGGACATGAAGGCTGGAGGCCAGCAAACGCACTAATGTCCCTTTTTCGCGACTGCGGCCAAAAAGAGAAAAAAAAAATAAAAGTTTACTCCGGCGGAGCTCCGCCTCCGCGACGGTCTCATGTGCGCGGCGACAAAGTTTTTATTCCTTTGTTTAGAATAAGCATAAATGCGCACGTGTCCTGGCTGCGGCTCCGCTTTAGTGCAGAGTTGAGGGGATGTCCTGGCATTGCCGTTAAATTTTAATGCGTCCATATATCGATATATATGCGTGCATTGCCTGCCTGCGCCGGCGGAATCTATAAAAGCCAAGAGCGTGTCACTTGCTCCTTGCTCCTTGGCTGCGCAGTCGTGATAAGGACCAAAAGGAACTGAAGGCTAGTGGCCACGCCCCCGCCTATGAATATCGCATAAGGCCACGCTCGCACTTTGCATAAATTCGCAATGTCGCGACTTCTAATCAATACTTACCGCGGAGCCTGGCCCAGAGCTCAGGTGGTCCTTGAGATGAAGCCCAGATGAGTCTGTTATTAGCGGATAACTAGCATAATAAGTAGCGTAAGTTAAGCTAAAAGAACGATTTCCCTTACATCAAGACTAAAAATAAATTGTACCAAAATGAAATATATATATATTTAATAAACTAATAAAACACATACACAAGTCTATATTAATTTACGGGGGGAAGATGGTGAAGCTGTCCGACTTCGTGGTAATATTTTTGGATGGATATGAGAGGGCAGGAACTATGGGGTCCAAGGTCTAGAAGGTTCCGGTAAGTGCAGCTGGAACAGGACTCGTAGGGTTTCCTCCTGAAATTGAAAAATGAGGAAAAAGAGTTAACAACTTTATAGTTAAGTTGACCACATTGAGTCAACTATCGAAGTAAAATTCCGAACTACATAGAGAAGAGAATGATGGCTGAAAAAAAGGCCCCATTTACTTGTGGCATGCAACTGTACCCTTAACATCAATCCGAGCTCACTCGCCGTAGAGTCAACATCTAATTTTGTTTATTTTTTTATATAGACTTTTCTTGTTATTTATAACTATTTATTTTGCCTCTATTTTCATCCCTGCACATTTGTCGAATTTAAGGATTGCTTGCACTCAGTTTTCCTTTTAATATCCCTAACACCGTAACTTGCGTAACTTTTCTCAAAATTAAGAAACTGTAAATGTATTCTAAGAATATTATTTTAAGAACAAAAAGAAGCTAAACTTCGAGAAGCCAAAGCATATATCCCTTGGCATGAAAATCGATCATAACTTGGCCAAAAATCCACTAATTTCAATTTGGATAGCTTTTCTATGCTAGTTTTTATTAGGTTAACAAATCTGCATTCTAAATTAAAAATTTTAAAATATAAAATTTTTTCCAAAAATTTCAAAATTTTGACGATGTAACCCCTTATCAAATTTCGAAAAAATCGAGTAAATTTTTTTTCATCCAAACATGGCTAGATCGACGCGGCTTTAAGTGCTGATCACGAATATATATGGTTTATAGGGTCGGAAATGACTCCATCACTGCGTTTCGACTTTCTAGCCTGCAAGAGAATACAAATTAAATAAATAAGAGCATTGGTTTTTCATACAATGACTTTATTTTCGCTCATTAATTTCCCAAATCGCAGAGATCAGCGCATCTACATACCTGCGCTCTTTAGCTCCTTGTTCGCCATTTGTACCAAATGAGATGAGAAAATGCAGGTGCTGTGCCATTTTGTCCCAATAGTGCAATATAGCTAGATGAGCATCTCTAATGCAAGTGAGATGTCATTTTATCCCAATAGTGCATTATAGCTAGATGAGCATCTCTAATGCAAGTGAGATGGCATTACCCCCCAATAGTGCAATATAGCTAGATGAGCATCTCTGATGCAAGTGAATTGACGTTTCCCCTCAATAGACATTTTCAGTACAAAATCATTAATTTCTTGATTTCATGTAACAGGCGAACAGAAAGCAGCAGAAAGCAACTTAAAAAAAAAATCAGCATAAAAAATATAAATGCTGCATACTTTTGGGGAGACATATAATAAATAGTAAAAATGTTGCATGCTTTTGGGAGGATTTTAATATACTTGGACATAATTGCATACTTTTGGGCATTTAAAGTTATTTAAAGCATCGTCGCTCTGCTGCTTTCTGTTCGCCTGGTACTCGAAATGGGAAACGGGCAATTCCATCGCTGATTTTACATTAGTGATGCTCATCTAGCTATATTGCAATATTGGGACAAAACGACATCTCACTTGCATTAGAGATGCTCATCTAGCTATATTGAACTATTAGGACAAAAAGCCATCTCACTTTCATTAGAGATGCTCATCTAGCTATATTGCACTATTGGGACAAAAAGCCATCTCACTTTCATTAGAGATGCTCATCTAGCTATATTGCACTATTGGGGGGTAATGCCATCTCACTTGCATTAGAGATGCTCATCTAGCTATATTGCAATATTGGGACAAAAAGACGTCTCACTTGCATTAGAAAAGCTCATTAATGTTCCCTATGTTAAAAAAAAAAATAATAAAATAAATCTTTTAAATTTTCAAAAGCACGATCCTGTTTCAGGCTTTCAGTTATCCTCGTGCTTATGTCCCCGCTAAGGTAAGCTTCCTAAGCAAGGCATATCGTTCAAATTGTTATACTTTAAAGCTTCACATGCAGAGCTTGTGTGCGGGATTCGCAGCCATGTCCTTTGTGTGAAGCTTTGCGCAGAGTATTGTCCTTGCTAACTTATCCTTCATGTAAAGCTTCGTAAAGCTTACAAGAGCTTGCGGTTTTAAAAGAAACTTCGTTTAATTTGTTCTACCTGAACGATATCGATTTAAAGTTTTTAAATGCTGCGCAATTAAATAAAATTCATGAAATTATATTATTTTAAAGCATAATTTTCTAGAGAGAGAGGAAGTCCTTGTGGGGTTCGTTTAGTACCCATCCTTTGTATCCTTGGGCCACTTCTTCCAACTTTTGTTAGAGTAAAAACAACGTTGGAGTGTTTTTTAGAAAAGGGTTCCATGTTTATTCATACATAATTCATATTTATATGGTTTGTTGTGTGGGAATCGATCGTCGGCGAGGATCCGCTCCTCCTTGTGGCTTGTGTGTAGAGAGATGTGTGTGTGTGTGTGTGTGTGTGTGTATAGACGAGTGTGTGAGTAGGATGGAGAGCTGGGTGTGAGTACATTCATGTTTAGGGGGTTAGAGGTTTCGGTTACGGTTACAGAGTTATGGTTACAGTTAGAGGGAGCTTAGCGTTATCTGAATCTTATGTCGTTTAAGGTTTGTTTCTGTTTCTGTTTCGGTTTCAGTAATATATATTTACTAGCTTTACTTTTTCATCTCTCATGTTTTCCTGTGTTTTGTGTTTTCTCTTGCTTTGTTTTGTGTTCTCCTTTATTTACTCTATGTTCTTCCTTCTGTTTTGTATTGCTAATACTCGGTCGCTGCGCTTCTACTTGCTAGTGTAAAGGTTCTCCTGCCTTCTGCCTTTTGCCGAAACAACAATCCTTGTAAGCATATAAGTTAATATATATAGTATATATATATGTATGTATATAATCTATATAATCGCACGTAAAATAAGTCAAAATGGTTACAAAAATGGGTACCGAGAGTACGAGTACGAGTAGGTGGCGACGTTCTGGTTACCCCGTTATCGTTATCGTATTCGTTTTCGTTTACGCTTGCCTTCGTGTATAAATTAGTATCTATTTAAAATTATATACATTCATGTACTCCTTAACTTAACATATCCGCGTCTCTCTATATATATCAAGCCAGTGTTGTTTGTGTCTGTACAAAAACGTCGCCGGTTAGGTAATTCGCTCAACACCTGATCATCCTTCTGCTCATCTTTGCTTTCACTTCTTCTCATCTCTTTTTTGTTTTCTTTTTTTTTTTGTTTTTTGAGTGTGCAAGTTCACATAAATTCAGTCGTGATTCAATTTGTTTCTCTTAACTCTTTTCTTCATTTAAAGTTGATATCCTTTTGGTTTTGCTTCTGTTTTTGTTGCTTTTAAATCTTAAATAAAGCTCAAGGTAGGTTAAAAACCGGGCCTACACACAACATACACACACACACAAGCGCACACACGCACACACACTACAATTAGCAAGGGATGGGGATGGGGGATGGGGCAGGGGGCAGGGGGCAGTTGCTCTAGACCCCTATCTCTATCTCGGACATGTGTGTAAATGCAGCTTAAACCAAGGGGCATTGCGTCTAGTTTATGTTTATTGTAAGCACGTTAAAAACTACTAAGACTAAGCCTACAAAAACACGTTCCGTTACGGTGTATACATCATATATATATATATATATATATATATATATCCGCTAGCTTATTGTACGCCCCAAGCAGCTGAGCTCCTCTCCGGATCCGGAGGAGGATCGTCGAAGGAAACCCTGAAAGCGAAGCTCAGAAGCTGACGAAGCAGGGGCTGCTATCTAGCTTGGTTCCAGTTGGTTCTCACGTCTCTCTCGGGTTGAACACATTCAAGCAAACACACAAGGCACACATGCACACACTACACACACTACACACTCTACACACTACACACTCTGCACTCTGCACACGCACACGAAAGAGAGAGAATCGCAGTGAATAGCTGTTAACTTAGTCTCGAATGCAAATTGAAGCGTGTCGATGGTCTCCCCCCAGGATACCCGATGATGCTTTGAGCCTGAACTGATCTCGTGTGTGGTGTGTATCCAGTATGTGAAGGTGTAATGGGTGCTCCTGCTGCTGCTGCTGCTGCTGCTGCTGCTGCTGTATGCTGTCTGCTGTGCTGAGGCTGAAACTGAGGATGAGGCTGTGACTGTGGCTAGTTTCCTAGCTTCCTTGGCTGCTCTTCCAATTGGTGTTTGTTGGGGGCTGAGTTGGGTTTATAGGTTTTGTGGTCTGTGGTTTCAGTTTCTGGTTTCTTTTTCTTGATGATGGTTAGTTCTCGTTCTCAGTTTTGTCTCAGGGATTCTGCTTAAATTCCAAGACTGCAATTAAACAGAGCGAGTGTGAGAGAGAGCACGGGATAGAAAGAAAGAAAGGGAGATAGAGAGTCAGTGGGAGAGGAGTTGAACTTAAGCTAAGCTATAGATACAGTGTCTATATCTCTAGACCCTATGAGTAAGTCTCTATGTCCAAGCATTTTGTGCGTTGCTAGAAAAGCGGCCTCTGAATATGCCTCTGCCTCGCATAAAGAGTACCAAAAAGTACCAAGAATTAGGTGAAAACCCAAGCTTACATTCGCGATCCCTTTTGCTGCAGGACCTTGGCCCGATCGTTGAGCTCTAGCTCACGGCCGGCCGTTGTGCCGCACTCCTTGGAGACCACGCAGAGGAACTCATTGTTTTCAAAGGGCCCGTAATTGCTGTACTGCATGCTGATCAGTTGCTCGAAACGCCAGCCATCCGAGAGCGTTGAGATCATCTGCGGAGCAGGGAGAAGATGTGTTTAAGCTGAAGCCACAGCAGTTGCAGCAGCCACTCACCTGGGTCAGTTCCTGTTCGCGGCACTGCAGCACGCGATACACTCGCTTCTTGTCCGCGTGCGGTCGCTGTAAGGCAAGTGGAAAGTATTAGTTAGACCCCTAAAAGCTGCAGATAGTTGCCTTACCTGATCCCTGTGATGGATGCACTCCTTGAGCAGGGCTATCAGCTGCGTTACGTTGTAGAACTCGGCCTCCTCCAGCACACCCTCCTCGGAGACGCCGTCCAGAACGAGCTTGCCATGGCGCAGATAGTTGAGAACGGGCGCAAAATATTTGGGATCCCGGTCGATCAGATAGGCGCCAGTCTCATCCTGCAAGGGATTTGGAATAAATCGAAAGGAATTAGTCACTGCGCATCCGCTACCACCCGCACCCGCACCCGCACCCGCAACTATTGGCAATGTGTCACTCTAGAGTAATGTCACCGGGCGGCGGCAGAGGCGGCGGCGGTCGCTGCACATGCAATTGTTTACTGTTGTGGGCACCCGACTGTCTGGCTGTCCATCAGTTGGAATAAAAACAACAGCTTCCTCCGCCGAGCCCCTTCCCGCCAGCCCACAGAGGCGCAGACACAACCAGAGCCACAGCCATAGGCATTACCCCTGGTGAATGACAGACTGCTGCCCCTGCCTGGTTCGTATTCGGTCTTCCAACAATTTAAGCGCCCATTTAGGCAAAGGTAATCGGCTGAAGGTGGCTGTTTATGTGTGGTCGGGGTTGGAGCTGCCTTAATTGGTGGGCGTGCGTGGAGCAGCAGCACCAGCAGCAGCAGTAGCAGCAGCAGCCCGGGCACAGAATTTAATCAATAGCAAGAGGCGGAGGCAAAGGAGGTGGAGGAGAGGCAAAGGCAAAGGCAGAACCAAAGCGAACCAAAAGTGCAAAAACTTTTTATTGAAAACTATTCAGCGGGGAGAAGGAGAAGGGAGAGCATTGGGGGTGAGTTGTTTACACAAAAATGGAATATTAGCCGCTGGAATTCCGCATGGCTGTGGGACTGGCACTGGCACTGGATTCGGATTCGGATTTATGGCAGAAAATGTTTGCTTGTGATTAGTGTCATGATGATTATTTTGGTCGCGTGACCTTCTGGCCATCGCCCAACGCCGCCCCCACTCGGCGGCCCCAAGGACTCGACGGAATCAGGGCACTGCTGCTGCTACTGCTGCTGCAGTTAATGTGGGACACGCTCTCTCACCTCTCTCTCTCTCTTTCGCTGGCTGACTGGCGCTCTCTGGCCCAGAAAAGGCTGTGTTCCGCCGAGTGACCTGCATGGGGTCACTCCGGGGGCCCAACTCCAGGCCAGGGAAGGGGGTGGTGTAGGGTAAAGGAAAATAGAGACTCACCCGATCCGAATTCAAGTCGCTGTCCTCCTGAATCAGGCGGGATAGAAAGGAATTTGGGTCACGGGACAGCGTCGTCTTGGTGGTGAGGAAGTAGGTGCCGCCCACGTTCAGCTTGACCCACTGGTCGGTGCCCTGCTTCTTCAGCACGTTGGGGCTCTTCCGCGAGTTGATGAACACGGTGCTCATGTTGTTGCTGCTGCTCGAGGAGTCCAGTTCTTGCTTCGCTTTTTTCCTGCACCTTGCAGCTCCTCCTCTGCCTCTGGCTCTGCCTCTGCCTCTGCCTCTGCCGCTGCCTCTGTTGCTGCCTCGCCTCTGCGCCTGCTGCCCTTCTAGCTGCACCTGCTGCTGCTGCTGCTGCTCCCCTCCAGATCCTCTGGCGGACTGGGTCTCGCGTACAGCTTCTGGTTTCGTGTCCGTTTAAAGCTTAGCTCAGCCTTCAGCGCCTCATGCTCTTCTGCGTTCGCGTCTTTGTTGCGTTTTTGTTGTCTGGCCTCTGCCTCTGCCTCTGCCTCTGCCTGTGCTTGTGCCCGTGTCGCTGTCGCTGCCGCCGTTGCTGCTGCTCTGCCTCTGCTGACGCGTAGGTGCGCTACTGCTGCTGCCACTGCCACTGCCTGCACCGTTCACGTTTCACTGCATTCACGATTAATTCCACAGAAAATAAAGGAAAAACTCGGCCAAGTGTAATTTTTTTTGTCGAGTTCAAAGAGCAGTGTTGCCAATTTAGCTATTTGCCCGCTATATCTGGCGGTTTTTAGAAGAACTGTTTTTTTGGGCAGCATTGGGTGCTGAAATTCGGGGATTCTGGCAGCATTGGGTGCTAAAATGCGCAAATGGGCAGCATTGAAGGAGAAAACTTCGGAAAAATGGGCAGCACTGGTCAATAGCAATTAAGGCCATCTCTAGGTTCTGTAAAGTCTGGCAACCATTTCTTTCCTTTTCCTTGTTTAAACAATTTTCAATGATTTTAAATAAATTTGAAACCATTAGACCAGTTTTCTCGAAGGTAAATGTTTACATTTCATGAGTATTAATTAGTAAAATAAAAAATTAAATAAAATAGCACCCAGTGCTGCCCATATTTTCATTTCAAGACACTGCTAAAGGTGCAAAACTCTGCTAAATAATACGATACTCGAGACCGTACAGGTCTGGCAACGCCAAAAGCTCGGCCGCCTAGAACTTATCGATAGTTTTTCTCGACAAACAAAAGCAGAGTGCTGCCACACCCACCGCCAAGTTTAAACTTTGAATTTGAACATAGCTTAAGCTTAGATTAGCCGAAGATCTGCCTGCTAGTAGCTACTCGGCTCTTGGACAGTGCAGACTCATGCAGACGATCGCCATGGATATACTCCCCGTAGCCCTGCTGCTCCTGCTGGCCTGCGCCAGCGTCTCGCCCTCGCCCATGCTGTACAAACTGAATCCCGCGGAGAAATACGAAGCTGGTGGGTAGTTGCAACAACTGGCTTAGGAAATAACATTCTAAGACTGCTTCTCCTTGCTCTTTGCAGACCTCGTGGCTGTCTCCTCCACGGTGATCCCGCTGACCGTGCTGGAGGTGAGCTACGGCGCCGGCGGCAAGCCCAGCGAGGAATACAAGGCCGCCTACCTGCGCAAGCTGCGCAAACAGGTGCTCCAGCGGGCGGACAAGCAGCAGCAGCAGCAGCAGCAGCAGCAGGAGGAGGAGGGTGCCCCCACTCTGGTGGGTGTCTCCCAGGCCGCCGCCGTGGATGCCGATGCTCTGATCACAGGTGAGTCTCGCTTTGTTGATCTTCAAACAGCTTCAAGACCATCCTGGCCTTGCCTTGCAGTCAAGTCGCAGCTGGAGAGGGCCAAAGTCAAGGCCGTCTAAGGCAGAGGCGGACCGGACCGGACTGGACCGATGTGGAGTAACATCAAGCTGATGTCATGGCGCTTTTTCGAATAAAAAATACAACAACAAAAACTATGAAGCGAATCTTGTTTTTGGCTTTAACTTGGGCCTAATTGGAACGTGTGTGGGAGTGGCTGTGGCTGTGCAGATGGATGACGCAGCTCTGCCGCTGGCCAAAGATTAGCCAGAGACGGAGACAAGAGGCAGGAAGCTCTTCTCAGAGCGGAAGGATGTCTGCTGTCAACGCAATCGAATCAAACCTAATGAGGCCCCGGACAGGGGGGACTAACGATGATGAAGACGATGATGATGATGGGTTAACCTGCACAGCTGCTGCTGCTGGGGGGGAACAGGGGGAGTGACAGGGCTTGGCCTTGGTCAAAAGGCTGAAAAATCAGAGCCAGCAAAGGAAAGTGTCTCAAAGGAGGCGTGGGTGTGGACAGGGACGTGTGCCAGTCAATGTTCTTTATGTGCCATCCTTGGCTGCCTGGCAGGACTCGGACTCGGACTCAGGTGGGACTTGGCTTTTCCTTTCTCTCCTCTCCCTTCCCTTCCCTTTGCTTGCTTTCCTTCTATTCCCCTTCCCTCCTGCCCTGCCTGGCTGTGTCCTGTGTCCTGTGCTTCTTTGCTATCTCTTTGTGGCGTCGCCTTGTGCCGAGCCGTCAATGCGGCTGTCAGAGGCAAGTCACAAGTTGCATGGCCAATGCAGGCAGGCGTGTCACTGCCAGGTGACTGCACCCAGGCTCCTCCTGCTTCTCCGCCTCCTCCTTTTGCACCTACACCTCCCTTAGACCCTGCCACGGCTGATTAAGCCGACTCAAATCCGGAAATGTTGGTGATGGCAGCCAACTATTTTCACTATTTGTGCACTCGCCCCCGGCACGTACTTAATTTGAATACAAAGGCGGAGAGGAGGCAGGACGGGACCGGGACGGACGGACGGACCGGGATGCCAAGGATGCCTTGCCTGACGACAGAAAGGGGGCAAAACTCGACGAAGTCTGTCATGGCGGTGCCAAGTTTGCGCGGATTGAGCACAGCGAGAGAGCACTGGAGGAGAAGTGTAAACTACACATAAATGATGTTGTCACTCTGTCACGCTGTCCCCGTTCCCCGTTCCCCGTTCCCCGCATCCCTCCACTATGCCTCCGTGTTGCCTCTCAGCCATCACAAGCAATTAATAGCTGCGCCTATTCAATATCGTATGGTAATATCACGCATACGCCCACGCGGCCCGCGATGTGTGTCGCTGATGATGTTGCTTCCATGGCTGATGCTGCTTCTGCTGATGTTGTTTTTGTTGCTGTTGTTGTTGTTGTCGGCGACAGATGCCATCAAAATCGAATGTCAAATCGAATGACGTGTGAAGTAATCGTTTTCGTTTGCGTTTTCGCTTTCCCCTCTTCCCCTATTCCCCCTTTTCATTTACGGCAAAGACAACATCACATCAACACTTTTGACACAGACACTCACTCACTCGGTGGCTTGGAGGAGGGTCGGATCAGAGCTAGTGCTTGGGAAACCCTTTTGGGACTTAAAACAAGCATAAAGCTAGTTGGGGCTGTCTGATTTGCTTGTTTCCTTCATTAGTTTTGGCAAAAGCTAAAGCTTAATAGCTTAACTTTAGACGGAATTTTTCAGGTTTGAAAATTGTGATATTAAGGGGTTTAAATATGCAATTAGTAGATGATATTAGCTTAGTTTAGTCAATAGCTAAACTCAAAAATCCAGAAAAAAACAACCAGCACAAGCTTAACAAAACCCCTTAAAAAAACCACTTGAAAAACCTTCTTCAAATAGCTTCCAAGGGTGCATCGAAAAACTCTCAAAAAATCTACAAAAAGCTGAAAATAAAAAACCATGAGACCCTTAATAATTTCATTACAAACCCCCTAAAGACGGCTTGAAACCTTACAAGTCTTTAAAGCCAAAAATAGAACCTATAAAAACAGCATCAAATCCATAATACAAAGTCTATAAGAACATATTCAAGAACGACTTAAGGACCTAAATCAAAATTGCATCAAAAACCTTTAAAAACAAACTAAATACAAACAACTCAAATACTGCCGTAAAAACTTAGTTTTAAAAAAACAATAAAGCCGAATTAAACACTTCAAAGAATGCCCTCAAAAACTTATTAAGAAACCCCTTCGAAAATGCATTCAATCCTTTTAAAAAAAAATTCATTAAAAAATACTTTCTAAAACATAATGAAAATAATTAAATAATAAAAATTATATCAAAAACAACTTTAATAACTTCATAATAATTTAATAATAAATATTTAAGTAATAATAATTCAAAATCATAATGAAAAGCTTTATAAATGTACTAAAAATGTATTAAGAACCTCTTTAAAAACACCTCAAACCCTCAAAAAACTCTTACTTCTATGACACCCTTATTTTTCCTTGATTTCAAAACTCAAAAAATTCTCAATAGTTTTCTAAATATTTTCAAAGTTCTTAAAATATATTTTCAGAAGTAATTTGAGCTATTTAAACCAACACTCTCGTGGCTCATAAGCCTCATCATCCATTGTTTCATTTAGAGAGAAAGAGATAATAAACGTAAACCAGCTAACGACTGGCCTGGGTTTCAGGCTCATTGTGAAGGGGAAATCCGGGGGAGAGAGGGAAACCCCCGCACCCAATTGTCGCTACATATTGCTTCCTAATCAAGGGGACAGGCCAGGCTCTGGGGGCTCCCATTTCTCGCTCCATCCAGTGCCAGGACAGGACAGGACAGGACACAATGCCAAACCAATTCCGGGCGAAAATAAAATGTCATTAAGGTTCGCATTTGTTTCGCTGCGGATTTGTTTTGTTGTTTGTACTGTGGCTGTGTGGCTGTGTGTGTGTGGGGGCGTAAGCACTGGAGGCGTGGCTGGTCGTGATCTAATTGCGGATTTGGGTCGCGTTCGGACTCGGATGCAATTGGTCATCCGCCAGCAGCCTGCCGACGGTTGCCGTGTGCCATGTGCCATGTGCTTGCTGTTTGCTCTGCACTCGGATGCTACATTTTGTGGCGCAGCGTGGGAATTTATGCAAATGAGTAAGTGCCTCAGGGGGCAGGGGGGAGGGAGTGAATGGGGACCCTCTCCTCCTCCGTATCCGGCCTAATTGACGCACGTACCGGCAGCACTTGAGCCTGGCCCAATGATGCGAAAAATTACTTTAAACGTGGTCAGCACAGTGTCCAGCCTGTGCTAGGAAGCCTGCCTTAAATGTCTTTAAAATGCTTCAAGGACATCCTTCCTCTCTCTCTCTCTCTCTCTCTGGGGGAAAACCCTTCAGCTGACTCCACAGATTGGCACAAACATGGATGTGCCAGGATGTGCCTTTTGAAATCAGCGTTGAGCAAACAAAATTGTACTAAATACACACACAGACTCGGGCCACACACTATGCTGGGTGTATAATGCAAACGAAATTATAAGAAGTCAAAGGCAGAGCCAGCAGCAGGAAGGAGGAGCAGGAGCAGCACACTGCCAAGGACACAGGCCTGTCTCCGCCCAAAATCATCGGCTGGCGTAATTAATCGAGTTTTCAATGCGAACGATTCGCAATCGCATCCATCAAAGGACCCGAACTTACCAGACAGAGACGATTCAGGGGCAGGAAGGGAAGGAAGGAGTACAGGCAGAAAACCGAAACCAAAACAGGAGGAGGAGGAGTACAAGGAGCAAGAGCAAAAGCGGAAACAGGAGCAGAAGCAGGAGTAAGAACGGAAGCAGCAGCCGAAACAGGATAAGAAACAGGAGCCATGGCAGCGGGTTTGCAATCTATCTATCATAGGCCCACCGCCGGCACCCACACTCATTCAAATCTAATCAAGGAATACACGTTGCCATCTTCTGCGGGAAGTCGATGCCAGGACCAAAGCCTGTTCCTGTGCCTGTGCGTTTTTACAGGCAATTTATTAATTTGGCAAGTTAGGCAAAAGGCAACGAGGGATGCTGACTGCTTACGGGGTGTGCCTGTGCCTGTGCCTGTGCCACAAAGCGTTTACCCGCTGCTTTGGCTTTGGCTTTGGCTTTGCCTTTGACTTTGGAGGCTGAAAACCCGAAAAACCGAAACTCCAAACTGAGGCCCAGAGACCGAGACCGAGACCAAGACCGAGACCGATACCGAGGACGAGGCCACACGATGAACAGCTGAAAGCCAGTCATTCCACAGTGGTTCAAGCATATTACGCATACGCACCGTAAACCGGCCACAAGTGAGAGTTATTAGCCAAAATATTAAGTATACGCAGCGTGGGCCTCAAGGAGTACAACAGAAAATGCTCAATTTTTATACGTAAGTTTCCCAGCTCCCTTAGATATTATTTGAGATCCTTTTAGAGTTTCCCAGAAAACCCAAACAATTATTTACAGGACCCAGGACTCGGAGTGAGAGGCGTGATAATCTAATAGCGGCTTTTTTTCAACCACGGTCCAGGAATATGCTCCTCCATCGCTGCCGCCTGGCTGCGCAGGGAGCAAGACGCAAAGGATTCAATTAGAGAAGTTGCAGGGCCAAAGCCAAAGCCAAAGCCGAAGCCGAAACCCAAAGCCAGAGACAGGCAGAGGAGCATCAGTACGGGCAGGAGCGGCGGCCGTGGCAGAAGCTGGAGCCTCAGCCAGACCGCCGAACGTGCGACTAAGTGCGCACAATCAAAACAAATCAACACGTGGTTTTCCTCGCCACACTCGAGCACTGGAGCACTAGAGCAGTCGAGGTCGAGGCGAGGCGAGGCCCAGCAGCCGCAGCAGGAGCAGGAGCAGGAGTGCTGGCGGGAGAAGGACTACATGCCGCCTTTACGTTTTTTTCTTTTCTTTTGAAAGCAACGCAGACGCAGAAGCCCAAAGGCGGAACTTTTGGAGCGTTGCCAGATTGCAAAATCTACAAATTATAATTCTCAACTCATTATTCAGCAAGTATTTCCATAAAATATAGTAAAGTTTCAATAGAATAATATTAATACTAAACTGTTGTATTATATTTTAAAGAAAATATAAATATAATAGAACAATTTTGACAAATGTTTTTGTTTTGGAATGTTGGGCAGAGGAGGGTTGTCAGGAAGAATTATAATTTCCAACTACCTTTTCGAAATTTATTCAATAAAAAATAATAATAACATAACTGCATATAATTACACTTGAAAAAAAATACTACAAATATTAACCTATTTTGTAGGTATAGTTATATACTATCCTTTTTCATATCACTTTTATTTTTAAGGAGTTACATCATTAAAATTGTAAAAAAAATGTAAAAAAATACATTTACAAAAAAAAATTTGAATTTAGTATGCGGAATTTTGAACCTAAAAAGTTTTCCTAATTGACATTAAGCATTTTTTAAGCATTTTTGGCTTAGTTAAGATTGATTAAATTGCAGACTGCAAGCTTCGACCTCCAGAAGTTAGCTTTCTTTCTTGTTTTTATATTATATTAGTAATAATAATATTATTATTATTTCTTATTGTTGTTATGTTAAAATACTTTAAATTAAATTATTATTAAAAATAAGAAATGAACAATTTTCAATAACTAAAAAAATTGCATTACCTATGTATGTATGTATTTTTGGTCTTACAAAAACTTGTTGGGAATTCCAAGAAATTCCAAAACTTCAAACTAGCTGGCAACTCCATAGCTTGGGTTTGGCAGGCGGCGGCCAGACAGCGAGAGAGCAAGAGAGCAAAAAAAAAAAAGACTCTCTCAGCCAGAGAGCGAAATATTACGTATACGCAGAAGGAGGGCGTGTTACAAGCGTTGCGTCAAAGCGAAAGCCGAAAGGAAACGAAACCGAAACCGAAACCACTGTCCCTCCGCCGCCCGCTCTCCCTCTCCTGCTCTCTCTCTCGCTGGCTCCGTGTGACATTGACAATGCTCTCCAGCCACCCTCCGCAGTACGTGTGCCTCTGGTCGTATGTGTGTGTGTGTGTGTCGTAATCGCATCGGCTAACCTCGTGCTCGTGCTCGGGCTCGGCTGGTGAGCCTGGACCATAACTGTGGCTGTGCCTCTTCCCGGGCTTTGGGAGGCTTCAGTGCCATTCGGTGGCTCGTCGCATTCAGTCCGCAGAGCGCGCGCTCCACTCCGCTCCGAACCGAAACGAACAGAAACTGAAACTGAAACCGAAAGGACCGAAGCAAGCCGATCGGCTGCGCTTGAAGCTGCGCTCGGAGCACCGCTGCTCGCTGCTGGGGTCTAAGCTCGGCTTGGACTGGCCAGGGAAGTGGACGCGGAAGGTGGACAGGATCGATCGCTGTCGTCGGACTGGCTGACGGACTGACCGACTGACCAACTGACCGACCGACTCAGTGACTGACTGACCAAGCTCCCAGCCTCACAGCCTCCCAAAAGCCCAAGCCAAATGTGGATGTAAACGTAAGCCAAGGACCTGCCTCTAGCTTTGTTTTATAACAAAGAACAGCAACAGCAATAGCAGCGGCAACATAAATGCCAAAATAGCAGTGGAAATATCAAATGCGACAAATACAAAAATACAACAAATATACAAATAAAATAAATACAAAAAAGGACACCGCAGGATAGCGCAGCCATAGAGCGGGAATGCCAGAGAGCAGGCGGGGGAGAGAGCCAGAGCCAGAGTCAGAGCCAGCGGAATGATGGCGAAAAAGTAGATGAACTTTTTGTTCGTGGCTTTCTTTTTGTTTCCTTTTTTTTGGGCGTGTATAAATGTGTGTCCCGTCTGTGTATGTGTATGTGTATGTGTCTGTGTCTGTGTCTGTGTCTGTGTGTGTGTGTGTGTCCGTGTGCGTGTGAGGAGGCTGCGTCGTCATCGTCCCGTGTCGCTGTATTGGTGGCCCTGTGTGTCGTGTCTTTGCATTTTTGGGTGTGGACTTGTTTCATGTTTCAGCATCAGCGTCAAACTTTGCTCGCTAAGTAGCAGCCACAGAGAGAAAAAAAAAGCGAACACAGGGAAAAGCAGAGAACCGGAGGAGGAAAAAATCCAAGTACAGAGAGAGAAAAACCAGCTAGTTTGTGTGAAAAATAAACAGGAAAAGTGCCTTAAAATATATATGGAAAATAACTAACGGAAATGTGAGGAAAGAATTGCTGCTGCTGCCATTGCTGTTGCTCTTTATTTTGTTTTTGTTCAAGTGTGTGTGTGTGTGTGTGTGTTTGTGAGTGTGAGAAGTATATGTGTATGTGTGTGTGGGCCAATACACAACCAGCAACAACAACAACAAATAAGAACAACAACGAAAAACAACAACAACAACGAAAAACAATGGCAAAAGTGCATGAAAAGTGCCGAAGGAAAGCAGCGCGAAAGCAAAACAAAGGCCCCTCGTTTCCACTCCCTCGGCAACCACGGCCCCTGCGACACATTTTAATTAAGAGGCCAGCCCCTATCCCCTCTCCCTTCCCCCTCACTTCGTCCACACCCGCCGCCGAATGCCTATAGAAAAACCCCTAAGCCCCGCCTTCATAATCGACGCCTCTTTGCCCCCCAAGTTTGAGATTTTTACTATTATGAAATTTGCACTAATTCGAGGCGAAAGCATAGCAGCCTTGGCATGGAATGCCTTCTCTTCCGACTCCTTTCCGCCCCTCATACAACCCAACGGGATCCCAGGACCCTATCAAGATTGGCTAGAATTCCCAACTGAGTCTAGATTTAGTTACAATCTATGAAAGATGTTGGGAAATAAAACCCGCAAATCCTGTTTTATGTTAAGTAGCTAGCTCAGAAGTAGTATTAGTATGGTATCTATACTTGCTCTTTTATTTATTCAACAATAACACCGACAACACCAACAAAATTCAACAACAGCCATCACATTCAATAACAGATTAGCCTGTTCTCCCTTTTAGTTTCTGGGAAAGTTTCAAAATATAGAAATACTGTAGCTTTTTTTTGAAACCGAGTTTGTTTTTCATCTAGAAACTAACACCACAATATTCCTAATAAACAAAAAAGGGTTAATCAACATAACAACAACACAACAAAACCCTTCAACAACAGCATAAATACCAAGAACAACAACACAACAACCAACCATTAAACACAAAAACAACGCAACAATGCGACAACACAACACGGTAACAACAACAACAACAACATCTCTACAACCAACAACAAAACACCACAACAACAACACAAAAACCAACAATTAAGAGCACAACAAGCTGGAAACAACTCAGTCAGGACCTAGAACTTTTGCCTAAAACACAAAAACCAACATACACTTTTTTTGTTCAGTGCACTGTGGGCAAGGCATAGGAAATTTTGTTATTAATTTTAACAATAAATATTATTATAAAATATAAATGATTAAATATAAATAAATGTGCAGGAAACTAGAAAATCATCAAAGAATCAACTATAATATTAAAATTAACACTTAAACTCTCCCTAAAATAATTAATTTTTCTACCTCTTTATCAAGTAATATAGAAAAAGTTAACCTAGACTATATTATTTGACTTTATAATTTTGTAAATATTCTAAAACATAATTCAAAACTAAATGTTGCCCATGGTGACCGTGACAAACTGCAGCAGGCAGCCAGCATCGGCATTGCTGTAGTTGCGGCTGCTTCCTTGCTTGTTGCGAGTCCTGTTGCGAGTCCTCTCGGTCGTCCTGTTCCTCTGCAGCCTGGCTGATGTCCCGGCGTGTGTTTCGGGGGATTTGCATTCGGCCAAACTTTGGGCAGCAAAGCAAACTTTTGTTTGTCTGTTGTTTTGGCGGCACAACACGCCGTAAACAGGACGCTTTCGCGGCTGCTGCGGGTGCAGCGAGTCTGATCTAATGAATTAGGTGCCAGCCAGGACCAAGGACCAGGCCAGAGGAGAGAGGCTAAGGGGCAGAGGGGCAGGAAAAATGCCATCAGTGTCAGAGAGATAACACGCGGCAATTTTTCACGCCCCAAGGAAGGCGGTGTATGAGGAGGGCAAGGGAAATGGTTGGGAAATGGCTGGGAAATGTCGCGTTTGTAGCCAGGACGAAGCTGGGGCTGGGCTCTGATGGCGGTCGACGCACTGTCAAATTAGACAGCGTTCCTGGGCGTCCCCGAGAAAGCTAACCAAACAAGGAGCCTTTGAGTCTCTCCCCGATAAAGCACGACAAAAAGGACCAAGTGGAAGCTCAAACAAATAAATAAATAGATTGCATTTGGTGGGCGTGGTCCGAGAGCGAAGGAGAAGCAGAAGACGACGCAAAAAAAAGTAAATAACTGTCAAAAAAAGGGGTTCGCCAGGATGCTGAAAAGGAGATGGTAGAGAAATGGGTGAGGCTGTGACTGGTATCTGTGTCTGTCCCTGTTTGGGATGGGCATATATCAAGCGAGTCCTATATAATATATCGAAAAATATATTGCTCTAAATAGGGTAATGAAAATATTTAAATTATTGATATTTGATATATCAAAAAATATCGTTTTAAACATAAGCATATCGATTATTATCAAAAATGTATGAGAGTTTTTGTTCTTAAACCTTTTTACTATTTCAATTAAATCGATTTATAGATTATTTTAGTGAAATCTAGAGTTTTGCAGATACTATATTCAGTTTACCAAGTTTATTTGCTTCTAATCTTTGAGTGTTCTTTTAAGTCAAGATAAACTTATCGCCTAGATATCGACTTTTATATCGACTACTGTAGCCGTATATCGATATATCATGCACATCCCTAGTTCCAAAATAAAAGCAAAAGCCAAGTAAATACGACTTGAGCCTAAGGATGTCCGGCAAAAGTCATAAACACACACCAGGACGAGTAAAAGCAGAAGCAGGAGCACGAGGACGAGAGCTAAGACGATGATGATAATGCCATTGTAGGCCCGCAACAACAACAGCAAACATTTTCAATCAAAAGTTTAATACGCCGTGAATTCATTACACGTCCGATGAATGACGATGTAACTCTCCCCGCTCCCCGTCCTTCCCCTCGGGGCTGCTGCTGTTATTTTTGGTTTCTTCTCTGTTATTTCTCATACAAGATACAATTTATTGCCGGCCATGTCATGTACCCGAAAAAGGACGAAACACATGTAGACACAGGCACACACAAACACACACACACACACAGAAGAAGCAGACATTTTACGGCTAAGCACACGCACACGAAGAAGCCAAGGGAGCGGCACAGGAGAAGCCCTAGACCCAGCCCCAGTCCGAGCCCATGACCTTCGGCGTCTTTGGCGGCCATTGCATGTGAGCAGCAGCAGCAGAAGCATTCCTGGCTCCCACTCTGTATCTGTATCTGTATCTCCTGGATACAGGGGGTCCTGCTCCTTGGCTCCCTTGCTCCTGCGGACGAGTAATCACTCTTTCGCTGCCGCTGCCATGCTTATTGACAGGCCGACAGGCGGCAGTTAAGTGTCAAAACACAGTTTAAGCCAAAGACCAGGGGTGGCTGCTGAGGGAAGGAATAAGGGGGTAGGGGTAGCTGAGGGGCGCCTAGATAGGTTCGCCAGACAACCGACAAATTATAAGCCCAAAAAGCAGCAGCTTCTGCTTTCTGCGGAGCCACGAACTCTGCGCGAGAAAGCACGAAACATGAAGTCTGAAGAGCAAGAGCAAGAGCAGGAGCAACTTTGCTGACGCAGGAGCCCAGGACCTCCCCACGTTCCCCCATTCCTAGCCAAGGGGGGAGGAGGAGGTTGTGTATATTCGATGATGACACGAGGCCGCAGCAGGCGACGCCCAAAGCCAAAGCCAAAGCCAAAACCAAAGCCAGAGCTATAGCCTCCATACACCAGGAGAAAAGCGAGTTTGGGAAGAAGCCAGAAAGCAGATTTCCTAGAAATTAGAGTTCATAGAAAAGCAAGTTATAAGGATTTGCAGGAAAAATCTCAGCATATCATTTTAATCGAAAGCTAAAGTTAAAACGATTTATAGATTGTATTAGAGAAATTTAGAGTTATAGAATTACTAAATTCAGATTCCTTAGTTTATTTGCTTCTAAACTTTGAGTGTTTTTTGAAGTTTCTTTCGGTGTAGCCACATCTAAGGCAACCAAACAATGCCGGGTAAAAACAGGATGAGATACAGGGAAACTACCAGCAGCCGCAATATGTGCGGATATTAATGATGATGACTATCATAAAGGAGCTGGAAGGAGGAGCTAGAAAGAGGAGGAGCTGCGAGGGCGAGCGGGAGCGGGAGCATGTAGAGCTTGGAGCGTGGGTTCGGCTATCTGGGCCCAGCCACACCCTGGATATCCTGGGCCCTGATACCCGATGCCCTCCTAGTCCTGCTTCCAATTCCCGATTTCTGATTTTGATTCTGTTTCCGCCAGCTCTCGGGGCACTCTCTCTCTCTCTGGCTCTGGCTCTGTTTTTACTGCTGTTCGCCGGCGAAAAACATTCAAAATTCAAAGTGAAAATTTCACGAGCAATTACCGCATTCCCTGCGGGGTGCCAGCAGGCGCACACACCCTTCCTGCCAGGACGAGTGTGTGTGGGAGTGTGTGTGTGTGTGTGTGCGGAGCTGCGATTATGCGGACCAATGTCGCATTTAATTTATGGAGAATGCCAGGCGGCGCGGCGCTCAAATTGAATCCCGAATTCGAATCGTGGGACTCAGCGGGCACAGTAGAAATACCCTAGACTTTTGAGGGGATGTACAAAAATCGACAGGAAAAGTCTGAAGTTTGATAAGATATATCGAAAAACCATAATGCCTTCAAAAGCATACCGAAAATATCGTAGAGAGTTATATATCCATTATTGATATATATCACAAAGGACGTTAGTATATCAAAATAATCAAAAAATATCTCAATAACACGAAAATATTGAAATTAAATATTTTTTTCCTTTATTATTATTTATTTTCTATATTTTTTTTCCATCTAGAATATTGACTTATCGCACATATATAAATATCGATTTAAATATCCACATAAATCGATACACCTTCGATATTTTCTAGTATTACTCTTTATTTTTTGATTTTTACTACTCGCTAATCGCTAATAAGTAGGCACTACTCGCCACTCGTTACATTTCTTCTTTAATTATACAATTATAATTATTTAATTATAGACATTCTCCCAGAGTAACTTCTCACAATTCCATCCATTTCAGTACGATTTTTCTCTTGAGTTTAAAGAATTTGAGAAAGAGAAAAGCTTTCCCTCCATTCATGTAGTAACAAAGGGAGTGTGCTATAAATACATACACTTCCCTCTAGAGCGGAGCAGAGGCAGGCGGAGGTGTAGTCCTCGCACAGTTCCATGGTGTTCCGGCCATAACAAATTAGTAGCGGAAACGGAAATGGCGGAAAACGTCAACGACGAGTGTTGCCAATGCAGATGTTGCCGCTGCCGCACGAGTGGCTGCGCCTGAGTGGGGTGTGTGAGGTGTGAGGTGTGTCGAGTGTGTAGGGTTCGTAAGAGGTGTGTAAGAGGTGTGTGTGAGTGTGTGTGTGAGTGTTTGGATCCCCAGAGGAACGTACATTGAACACTAACAAGTACAGCTCGTTTTGTGCCTTTTTTCCCGACGTTTAAATTTAGTTGCCGCCAATACAAGCTCAATAACTCCCCGGGGAGAAGGACAGGCGAGGGAGAAGCAGGAGAAGGAGAAGAAGCCGGCACCAAGGACAGAAGGATAACCGAGGAGAGCGCGCACACTCAATAATAATCCATCCAGGCAGATGCACTAGGGCAGCAGCAGGGCTTTAGGAGGAGCAAGCAGGAGCAGGAGAAGGAGAAGGAGCAGGAGAAGGAGCAGGAGTCGCAGAAGTCGGTGTCCGAGAGTCTCGAGTCTCGAGAGCCAAGCCATGATGCCCAGTCGCGTCAAACTGAAATGCGGATGGAGGAGCAGTCCTGGGCAGAGGAGGAGGCACCAATACCACCATAATACTAGTTGTAGTGGGAACATCACTTGGAACACTGCCAGCAGACAACAACAACAAGAACAACAACAAAAACATCAGGAGCAACAACAGCACAATAGCACTAGCCATAGACACAAACGATCCTCCGTCTCCGTTTCCGTTTCCGTTTCCCCACAATCATCACCGCCACCCATCACGCTCAATGCGAATGTCCTGCTCCTACTGCTGGGCCTGCTCGGTGTCCTGATCCTGGACAGCTGCCATGGATTGCGGCTGACCAACGGTGGCGGCAGCCTGAGCAAAAGCGCCGCGGCCAACAAGGAGCAACTCAACATTGGCCTGATAGCGCCGCACACGAACTTCGGGAAGCGAGAGTATCTGCGGAGCATCAACAATGCGGTTACGGGGCTCACCAAGACGCGCGGCGCCAAGCTGACCTTCCTCAAGGACTACTCCTTCGAGCAGAAGAACATCCACTTCGATATGATGTCGCTGACGCCGAGTCCGACAGGTGAGTGCTGCGTCTTTCTTTATCGTTAATTGTTACTCGCTAAGAGGTAGTTGCAACTCGCTGAGAGTTAGTAAATGATATTTGCTATTCGTTACTTACTGTTTGCTACCAGCTAATCGCTACTTGTTACTCGCTGACACTGAGTCTGGGTATAGTTACTCTGGAACTAAGTAGATTAACTAATTAGACGAATTTTATTTTTAAACCAATTTATCGAATTAAGAGCGGTACCAAAGGGGTTTTCTTTAGAAGTGATCTCACTTTTTTCCTAATCAGTACTCGGTGATTGGTAATCGTTAATCACTACTCGCTAGTTCCTATTCCTACTCGTTACTATCTAACTGCTGAGGGCTAGTCACTAATCAATTGTACATCTAAGTAAATATACATATTTCGACTTTAGTGCAATTATTATCCTTACGGCTACTGATTCAGGTATTTCACAGGTGAAACTCGTTCGTTGGTTGGGTGGAGTTGCTCTCGCTGGCCTCGCTCGCTCACAAGGGTCAAGAGGTCGCGACTTGCGACACCTGCCCGGCTACCGCTTTCTCTTAATTGCGTACGCACCTTTAATGGGTGTTCATTTTGAGCTACTTAAGCGCTTAACCCCCTTTGGACCACCCACGACGAAGCAATAAAAGCGGCCATGAATGAGAACGAAAATGAAAATGAAAATGGGAATGAGAATGAGAATGGGGAAAAGCGAAGGAAAATGCTTAATGCTTAATGCGAAGGCGGCGGACATAAATAAATGTCCCGTCCACTCTGGACTGTAATTAAGCGCCGCCGACAGAGTTGTCAACGGCCTGGCAGGGTTGCCAGGATACGTTCTAAGGACACTCCCGCGTAAGCCCTGATTGAGCGACAGCCTCCGGCCAGGGATGTCGAGTGTCCAAATGTGATTTCAGCCATTTGAAGCTCCCCGTTTTCCCCCGCCCCCGCCCCCTTTGCACGAATTCATGTTTCCCTGATTCCCTATGCCGTTTTGCAAGTGCAAAATTGCATTTCAAGCGTTGCCCAGGGTTGCATTCTCTTCGCACAAACATGCACAAACTTGCTCGGGCAAAAAAAAAAAAAAAGAAGAACGCCATAAAAAGGGCGAGCAACGGGGGCAAGCGGGCAGGAGCAGGGAGCAGGGAGCAGAGAGCAAGGAGCAGCATTTTCTGCGAAAGCAAAGACTGATTGCTCCTGAACCGGGGGCCATATTGAAATTTTATGTTGCATTTCCACAATTTTTGCTGGCTAAATTGATATAGCAAATAGCGAGTCGAGTGTGTGCGAGTGTGTGTGGGAAAAACGAATTTCCAATGATGTTTAAATGTTTATTATGGCCAGGACCAGGACCAGGACGAGGACCAGGACCAGGCAGGACCTTGAGTAGGGAGAAGGCAGTGCGATGTGTGGCACGCAAATTACAACACATAACAAACAAAGTCTGTCTGTCTCTGTCGAGTGGCAGTCTGTGGGGAATTTATAATGGATTTCCCTATATATACACACATAGCCCGACGAGGGTTGGGGGGAACAGGGAGAACAGGGGGAACCTCTGTTCAGTTGTTCAGACGATTGTTATTTCTCCTCGAATGCCGAACAATGAGCGGGCCTCGCATGGTGTTTGCCTTGATTTTTCCCCCCCTCACAAACTTTGAATTTCTTTCACTAGAACTAGAGAGAGAGAGAGAGAGAGAGAGGGAGAAACAGAAAGAGTGAGAGAGGGAGAGTAAGAGTGAGATCCTGGCCAATCCTGGGCCATAGTTTGCCCTCCTTTTGTCGTGTAATAATCGCTGGGATATGGAAATTGAATTCGATTCTGCGGTCTGCATTCTGATCCTTCAACAAGGAGTACAGCCAGCATCCTTACAATCAAGCTAGCTCTCCATCTCTCTCTCTCTCTCTCTCTCCATCCCTCAGTGCCCCCTCGCAGTTGATGATTTTGTGTCAAAGTAATTTCATATGAAATTGTATTACTTTAACCTCCCAGACACAACAAACGATTACCGAGGCAAGCAGGCAGGCAGGCAGGACTCAGGCAGGACTCTGGCTGGCAGGATTCTTGAGAGGTCGTGTGCGCCGCTTGCCCCTTTTTCTTCTCCTAAAAACCATCAACTTTGATGGCCTGATTATCGAGTTTGGCTCATTTGCGACGCTGGAAAGTGGTCCGAAATTGGCGTTGGGTAAAAGTGTGGCGGACAATCACCTCAGATGCGAGGGCGAGAGATGAGATGAGTCCCCCAAGTCAATGTCTTCACACACAAGGGTTAAAGCCCATTGTTTTTAAGGGTATAATGTCCCAGGGCGAGTTCTATAATTGCAGTGTAATAACACTTAGTAGAAGGCCAGGAATATCTTTATGTCAAGGATCTAACTATATATTACAGTCCAAGTGCTTGTGTTTATAAATAAATAAGGAGATTCTCTTCAAGTATCAAGTTTTTCGTATTTTGTTTGATATTTTTATTATTATTATTATGACATTACATTGCTAGATCTGGTCATAGAATTTAGAATTTTATTATAATATTTTTAAGCCTGCAACGAAGTAAAGAAGTCGTTTCCGACCGTATAACTTATATATATTTAACAACAGCCTAGTCAATCTAGCCATGTTTTGGGCGAAAAGAATTACTTAATTTTATCGAAATTTTATTAGGGAAATTTGATAAAAATGTACAAATTTTATTGTAAAACATTAAATTACAATGCTGATTTTTTAACCTAATAAAAACTAGCTTTTCTAAGCTTTCCAATTTAAAATCAAGACATTTTTGGCTTAGTTATAATTATTTTTTACTCTAATGAGTCAAAAAAAATATGAATAATTTGAAAATATGCAAAAATATCGATTTAAAGCTACTTTAAGGCACATATTTAAGCTCTTTTAGAAAGTATTTTATTGTTAAAACTCCCTTATTTGAAATGAAACAACATATTTGTGGATCAACTTTACAAACTAAACACAAAGAGAGAGCGCGAGCTGGAATATTCACGAACGAACGTGTTAATGGCCATCTGTCAGAGGCCCTGGTAAGCTGTCAGTCCTGTCCACATTGGAGTTCCCCCTTATTACGCTGCCCTCGTCCTGCCATGATGTACACATGGACATGGACATGGACATGGAAATGGACATGGACATGGCCATGTAATCCGTTATCCTTTAACCGATTTGCAGGGACCCAAAGCTTGCTTTGCTATCATCTGCTCATCTGGCTAATTTGCATTAATTGCTGGATAATTGAGTGTTCGGGCAGAGTGTTAGTTATCAGTACTTGTAATATTTCCATTCAGAGAGACCGCTTTAAGCGCCACTTGAGGCATACGTGGCGTATACGCAATACGTGAGGAGGCAGAGAGAGAGAGAGAGAGTCTGTCAAGGAGCGAATGAATGATGGAATGGAACTCTCTGTCTCTCGCTTTTTCTAGTCCGCCACTTTGCTAAATGACATTTTAAGTTTGAATTGAACCCGCAGAAGCAGCAGAACCCGAGGACCTCGTCCATATATCACTCCATTGTCAGTGGCCGGACAACTGGGAACCCTGGGCAGCCGTAAGTCATTTTTCTTGTCATCCCAACTCCCAACTCGGCGCCGCCAGTTTGAGCCCCAAGTCACCACCATTAACATCATCAGTGGGAATAGAAGGAGGAGGAGCAGAAGGAGGAGCAGGAGCAGGAGCATCAGCAGCAGCATTGGCTCTATGTCCCACATCCTTTATTATTAGCCATTGAACCCGCGATTAACATCCGGTGCGGTGTCCATGTCGTTGCCGTTAACCTTGTTTACACCTTGTCTACATGCGGCTACCTGGTGCTTCTCCTCCTGCTTTTTCTGCTGCTGCAGCAGCCACCGGAAGCTATATCGCATTAATAAGCTGTTGAAGCCTGTTCCTGCTTTGTCCTTTCCCGTCCTGTCCTGTCCTGTTGGTAACTGCAAGCGCTTTTTACACCTGCCAGGTCCAGTCTGCCCACCTCCTGTGTCCAGTGGCCTAATGGTGTTACACTGCAGCAGCAGCAGCAGCTGAGATGAGCAGGAGTGTCGAGAGCCCGATTGAGTGGCTCCTCATCTCTTCTCTCTGCCCCTGGGAGGTCCCCTCTTTTCCACAGACAGTGTCCCTGCCTGGCTGGACCCTATTTATTGGCAACGTGCAAATATTCAGCCGCAGCTGCCATTGGCCGTAAATTGATTCTCCAAAGGCTCCTCGCTGCCTGCCTTTCCTTCTGCATCCTTAATTTCCCGCCTTGCCGGACGTGCGTAGTGTGTGTGTGTGTGTGTGTGTGTTGTGTGTCCTGCTGGCGAAACAAGCCCCAAACAAATGGTTGTCCAAGAAAAAAAAAGAACAAAAAAGAAATGTATATACAAAAAATGAATGGAAAAAGAGGCCCAAGCTGGCCTCTGGGCTCCTGGCCAAGTCAGGCAGGCAGGCAGGCAGGACAATGGCACCTCCCCATCCGGCTCCCTTCCAGGATATAGAGATGACTTACTCTCCCTGAGCTCACAAAATACCCACCAAGAGGTGGCTTATTCTCTGTTTCTTGCAGTGCACACACACAAATTTCTTTCGCTTTACAGAAGACCCTAACCCCTAGTCCCTGGCCCAAATCAAACCCAAGTCCAGGCCCACTAATTGGCGCCGCCTTGGAGTCACTGCCAGGTCAAGAATGGCCCTCGGGCTTAGTTGTCTCGTCCCTTTGCCTTGTGCTACATGCTCGTGTCTCCTACCCTCTGGGGGGGGGGGGACTATGCTTGGGTAGACTTTTGAACTTGAACAAGGAATATGAGGGGACAGGGACAAAGACAGGAACGGGGACAAAGACTGGGACAGGGATTGGGGACAAGAGAAGAGAAGCAACTGGGCATTTGCCTCGGGGCCATGCGGTTGATCCGTTGGACTGTGGGGCAACCACTGGGAATTGCCGGAGAAGAGAGAGAGAGCAGTGTGTGTGTCGCTTCGGTTTTGGTTTCGGGTTACAAACTATGAACTGCGCTTAAGTCTGTTGACATCGCACACATGCCTGCGGTGACAGAGCTGACAACAGATGCGGAGCGATGCCAAAGAGATGCCGCAGGAGGATCCTGGACTCCGACTTGTACAAAATGGACGCTGAATTGCCTGATTATATACGCTCGGTTGCTAATGATGGACCAGCACAGCTCACAGCTCGGAGACGGTCTCTCAGTGGCACACAAACGGAGACAACAAAACCACGCCTAATGGCCCCAAACTGGCCAAGTGGTTGCGGTTGTGGGCACACTCTATGCTCTCTTCCTCCCTTCTCACTCTCTCTTTCTCTCTGTTGAGTTCAATTCTAGGGAAAGTTTCATCAGCAGAAGCAGGAGAAGAAGCAGGAGCAGCAGTAGCAGGAGCAGGAGCAGGAGCTCCTCTTCAAGGCTCTCAGGTTGTCGGGCTGAAACCCGAAACCCCGAAGGAGATGGTGGCAACAGAGGCGGGTAGGAACTACTTTGCCGCATCACTTTGCACCAAAGTTTCACCTTCCTTTTCCCAAGCTGTGTGTGACGTTGCCACGTCCTTGAGTCGTAGCGGAGGACACTACCCAGCCCAACCCTTTCCGCCTGCCTCCTTCATCGCTGCTCGAATGAATCAGTTTTAATTCGATGCTAACAACAGCGTTGGAATTTTGACAACGCAGCAAGGAAAGCTCCGGAAGGAGCAGGAGCAGGAGCAGGCAGCAGGATCTCAAGTACTGACAGCTAAGCTGGCATAGTTCCCACTACCAAGGCAAGGCACACATGCCGCCCGAACCAGCGAAAAATCATCTGGCAACACTTTGATATTCGATAAGATGTTTTTTGGGCGTCGTCCTGGCCACACCCACTCAGCCCTCCGCCCAGCGCTCCTGTCATTTTGTCGTCATGCGGATTTCGGCTGCTCTCATGTAAGTAAGGGAGAGCCAGCGGCAGCAGCAGGACTCTGTGTGGGTGAGGGTAAGGGTGAGGATGGTGCTCCCAGTGACGTCAAGTTATAAAATATGCGCCAAGTTGCCAGCGCCCAGTCTCCTTGGTTTGTAGTTTGGCTTCCTTTAGTTCTCGGCTCCTGTCTCGCTGCTTTATGCTGCCTGTTCCTGCTCCTGCTCCTTGCTCCTTACTCCCTATTCCCTACTCCTCCTCCTCTTGCTCTGTTGCTTCTATCCTGGGCATACACATGGCATTTCCTTTTTATTGGCATTTGCCACGCCCCTGTCAGATCCTGTGCGTGTGCGTGCGAGTTTTTGGGCTTTGAGCTTTGGCATGCGAATGCCAAGGATGCAAAGGAAGCCAGCCTGGCGTCCAGGCCTCAAAAAGCTGGATGAATTCTAAAATAGTTGTTTATTCCAATGTTAAATCGTGGTATAAAGCTATACTATACTTTCCTGCTTTGGAAGTAAGTCTCTTAAGAAAGTTACTTAAAGCTTAGCTGGCTAGATCGAGTCGTCTTTTAATGCTTATCACAAAAACCGATGCCTTACGGGTTGGGTTATCCCTTTCCTTCCTTATGTCCTGTTGGTAGATGAAGCCAGTTTATGGGACATAACTGCACGGGATGGATATGGCTGGACACTCTTATGTTGCAATAAGGAAACAGACAGAGCAGGAGCTAGATCCTGATGCGGGAGCAGTGCTTAATCGGGCGGAATTATCGCGGCAAATGTTTAATTGTGTGCGAGGGATGCGAACTTTTCCCTCCAAAATCGATTGATTGTGAATGTGCGATGCGGGTGCTCTGGTGTCCTGATGTCCTGATGTCCCTGCTTCTAGCCCGCATCCAGCGAGTGAATAGCTCTGAATTATCGAATGTGCTGGGACAGCAGCTGTGACTCCTAATTGTGCTTTATGCTCCTTGGTGGTAAGGAGACGACTCCCTGCTACCAGGGGTTCTCTAGACTTGCACTTGGAGTGTGTGTCGTGTATCTCTATCTCCTGTCGGGCTCGTAGTGTAGCTGCTTTTAGTCCTGCTCCCGCTCCTGCTCTTCTTCTGTAGCCTTTTTTCCTATCCTTTTCCCTTTTCCCTTTCCCTTGCCTCGACAGTCAGCGCTTTTTCCGCTTGCCTGCCTGCCTGGCGCGTAATGTAAAAAGTTTGCACCCCCCCAGGACACACTCACACACATATACGCACGGTGGCAGACCAGGAGAGGAGGTGGCTCCATCATCACCCTGCACTCTATCAGTTGCATTGTTGGCAACTTGTGATAACTTGCGATAAAAACGAAGGCAATTGAATGATGCTTAAATGAAATTAATGGATGTTATAATAAGTTGACAGAGTCTGCTGCTGCCTCTCCCCCGGCTGTCTGTCAAGAGCGAGGGGACTGAGGACTCAGGACTCAGGACTCAAGACTCACGACTCAAAGGCGGAGCCAAGTCACAGCTGACAGCTGTCAGCTGACTCTGGCTCCTGCTCTGCCTCTCTAAGAGCTCACACCTCCTGAGTGGCACAACAATAACAGGCTGCTGCTCCTGCTTTTAGTCCTTTTTGGCAGTTAAATTCCCGGCCAGGAGCCTCGGAGGTTGGGGAGGGAGAGAAGCTGTGTGTCAAAATTCAATTTGCACATTACAAAAAGCCCGAAAAGCTCTGCCACCAGACTCACTTCCGGGAGTCCTTCGGGAATGGGAACGGGAACGTCGTCCTTCGGAACCTGGGAACCTTGGAACCTTGATGAATTGCCGCTCACATTACCTGCCACATTACGCACTTTTGTCGGGACGCAGGTTAATCCCAGTCCCCGCAGCAATCCCAATCCCAATCCCAGTCCCAGGACGACAGGAAGCAGGACGCCCCGACACTTGATAATGCAATTACATTGTGCTTAATGCACGCAATTAAATTTCTAATGGACGGACGGGAATCAAAAATGTTGCCATCCCTGAAATGAAATTAAATTTTGAGCGAGACGAGTCCTAATTCCGTTAAGTGAATTTCTATTCTCGGTTAAATGCGAACAAAGGTTGCCCAACCCGAACCCCATCCCCATCCCATCCGCATACCAATCGGGCTTCGTCCATCCTCCAAAGTCCTTCTAGCCATCCATCCATCCATCCATCCATCCATCGATCCATCATTTGGAGGCGTGTGCTTCCTGGGCCTATGGATCTCTGCGGCTAGGATATGGAAATGGAAATGGGTAATTGAATGCAGGCGGTCGGGGGAGAGGGGGGGGTGAAAATTAGCAGGACCCAGGACCCTAGCTCTAGCTCCTCCTCCTCCTCCTATTCCTCCTCCTCTCCCATCTCCTTCTCCAACTCATCGCTGTGTGGAATGCAGAGAGCAGAAGTAAAGTGATGAAAAAGTTAATTAAACTTTTTGATGAGATTTCACATTTTGCCAAAGCATTGACAGGACGACCCCCTCACACCCCCCTCGACAGTCCCCCCCACCCAACCCATCCAGCACGTCCCTGTGACTTGACAATGTCTTGTCATCGATTCCCTATCGCCCGGGGCGAAACTTACCAAATTATCTTCTGGTCACTGAGTGAACAATGCTGTCATCGATTGCCAGTAGTCATGGCATCCAGCTGCACTGCTCTCCTGCCCTCCAGCTCTCCAGCTCCGTGATTGCACGTGAATTATTTACTTACCAGGAGCCAGGCGAACCGAAGTAGGTCAATTAGCGAGTAGGCCTCCGCGGTGACGGCCTCCCTCTGGGGGGGGGATGAGTGGCAGCACCAGATCGTAAAACAAGTTCGGAAGGTGGCTAATCTGCCATTAATTGCCACACATCTGTACACAAGACACGCACGAGCTGAGATTGGGACTTAACGATGGCCAAGGGGAGTGGCAAGCCAAAGGGAGGATAAGGTGGAAGCTAAAGCATTACCTCCGGGGGGGGTTTAACCTAAAGGAACATGCAAATTAAGTCAAAGCAAACTGTATTTAAGGGAGGATATAGCTAATTAAAATAGGAAGCTTTGAATACTGGATATTTCCATTTATAATAACTGCCTTTGTCTTAAGTTACTTCCCTGAGCAGTTTTGGGGGTTGGGTTTAAGTTTAAGCTGTAGCCTTACCTTTGGAAGGGTTTAACTTCAAGGATAGAGGTGTCAGAGGGTGTGGCATGCAAATAAAGTTAGCAGAAACTGTATTTCAGGAAGGATATAGATTATTAGAATAGGAAACTATCATATATATAATACCTACCTTTCTCTTAAGTTTCTTCCTTGACCACTTTCTGGGGAGGGTTTACCTTCAAGGAGACAGGGCTTAACTCAGTGTAAGCTCCATAAAATGATACAAAGAAAGATAGAACTAATAAAAACCTTATTTCCATTTTGATATAATAATAATAAAACCTGTATTATCCTTCTCCTTAATTCCCCCCATCCTTAGCCATCTTGAGCACCTTGTGCAAGGAATTCCTGCGCGTAAATGTCTCCGCCATCCTGTACATGATGAACAACGAACAGTTTGGACATAGCACCGCCTCCGCCCAGTACTTCCTTCAGCTGGCGGGTTACCTGGGCATACCGGTCATCTCGTGGAATGCCGACAACTCGGGCCTGGAGCGTCGGGCCTCGCAGTCGACGCTGCAGCTTCAGCTAGCTCCCAGCATTGAGCACCAGAGCGCTGCCATGCTGAGTATCCTGGAGCGCTACAAGTGGCATCAGTTCTCGGTGGTCACCTCCCAGATAGCGGGTCACGATGACTTCGTCCAGGCGGTGCGCGAGCGTGTGGCCGAGATGCAGGAGCACTTCAAGTTCACCATCCTCAACTCGATAGTGGTGACGAGGACGAGCGACCTGATGGAGCTGGTGAATAGCGAGGCGCGGGTAATGCTCCTCTATGCCACCCAGACGGAGGCCATCACCATACTGAGGGCCGCCGAGGAGATGAAGCTGACGGGGGAGAACTATGTGTGGGTGGTGAGTCAGTCGGTGATCGAGAAGAAGGATGCCCACTCGCAGTTCCCGGTGGGCATGCTGGGCGTTCACTTTGACACCTCGAGTGCGGCGCTGATGAACGAGATCTCGAATGCGATCAAGATCTATAGCTATGGCGTCGAGGCCTATCTCACGGATCCGGCCAATCGGGATCGCCGCCTTACCACCCAGTCGTTGTCCTGCGAGGATGAGGGACGCGGTCGCTGGGATAATGGTGAAATGTAAGTGTGTCTATGGAGGATATGCTCTAGTCCAGGGAGAGTAGTGGTAGCTCCAAGGGGAGACCTTAGACTTTTGTCTCTTCTCCGTTTTCTTTGCCTTTCCGTTTACGTTCCATTTCCGCTTCCGTTTCTGTCTCCTTCTCCCACCATTTTTGTAGCTTCTTCAAGTACTTGCGCAACGTGTCCATCGAGGGTGACCTGAACAAGCCCAACATTGAGTTCACGGCGGACGGAGATCTGCGCTCCGCAGAGCTCAAGATCATGAACCTGCGGCCGAGTGCCAACAACAAGAATCTCGTGTGGGAGGAGGTAAGTGCTGCTCCTTGTCCCTGCATGCCTTCACTTCTTCGTCCTCTTTTTGGAACTTCCGCCTCACTCCTCCTCAACGCTCACAATCTCCACAATCTCCGCTCTCCTTTCTCCCCTCTCCCCATGCAATCTCTCTCTGATCTTGCACGGCTTTGTACTTACACCACTTGCCACTCGAACGAACTGCTAAATGCAACATGCACCTCAAAAAACACACCTCCAAATTGGGAATATGCCACAAAAAAAACCCAGATTGGAGTGTGGAAATCGTGGGAGACCCAGAAGCTGGACATCCGCGACATTGCGTGGCCTGGCAACTCGCATGCCCCGCCCCAGGGCGTGCCGGAGAAGTTCCATTTGAAGATAACATTCCTCGAAGAGGCACCCTATATCAATCTGTCGCCCGCGGATCCGGTGAGTGGCAAGTGCCTGATGGACCGCGGCGTGTTGTGCCGCGTGGCCGCCGACCATGAGATGGCCGCCGATATCGATGTGGGCCAGGCACACCGCAACGAGTCCTTTTACCAATGCTGCAGCGGCTTCTGCATCGATCTGCTGGAGAAGTTCGCCGAGGAGCTGGGCTTCACCTACGAGCTGGTGCGGGTCGAAGATGGTAAATGGGGTACCCTCGAGAATGGCAAGTGGAACGGCCTGATCGCCGATTTGGTTAACCGCAAAACGGACATGGTCCTCACCTCACTGATGATCAACACGGAACGCGAGGCGGTCGTCGATTTCTCCGAACCATTCATGGAAACGGGCATTGCCATTGTGGTGGCCAAGCGGACGGGCATTATCTCGCCCACCGCCTTCCTGGAGCCCTTCGACACGGCCTCCTGGATGCTGGTAAGTGCTCAAGTGCTCTCTTGCTCTCGTTCTTTGTCTCTCTGCTCCCCTCCAGAGTTCTCTCACTGGGTAAGTCCGTTCTCTCTCTCTCTATCTCTGGCTGTCTCTGGTGATAGGTGGGCATTGTGGCCATCCAGGCAGCCACCTTTATGATCTTCCTGTTCGAATGGCTATCACCGAGTGGCTACGACATGAAGCTGTATCTGCAGAATACGAACGTAACGCCATATAGGTTCTCCCTGTTCCGCACCTACTGGCTGGTGTGGGCCGTACTCTTCCAGGCCGCCGTCCATGTGGACTCGCCGCGGGGCTTCACCTCGCGGTTTATGACCAACGTTTGGGCCCTCTTTGCCGTCGTATTTTTGGCCATATACACTGCCAACCTGGCCGCCTTCATGATAACCAGGTGAGTGCAAGCACTTACCTCCAACTCCCACCACCTGTAACCTTGCTTTCCAGGGAGGAGTTCCACGAGTTCAGCGGCCTCAATGACAGCCGCCTGGTGCATCCCTTCTCCCACAAGCCCTCCTTCAAGTTCGGCACCATCCCGTACAGCCACACGGACTCCACCATCCACAAGTACTTCAATGTCATGCACAACTACATGCGACAGTGAGTGGCAACTAATACCCCTTGCCCCATCGAGGGGCACTCACCATGCCACACTCACTCACTCTCTCCCCCTCTCCCTCTCTCTCAGGTACAACAAGACCAGTGTGGCTGATGGAGTGGCCGCCGTGCTGAATGGCAACCTGGACTCCTTCATCTACGATGGCACTGTGCTGGATTATCTGGTGGCCCAGGACGAGGACTGCCGCCTCATGACCGTGGGCAGCTGGTATGCCATGACCGGTAAGGCACAACAACCTTTTGCTATCCTTCGGTGTCCTTTGCTTCCTTGCCTCCTTAAGCAATTTAGTTTGTCATTAAAAGTTATTATTAAGCTCACAAAGCATTTGGCCAAGTGTGAACTGTATGAAAACGAGTTTAAAACTTATCAAACGGCAGATTATGAAACTTTTGGCAACACACACACACACACACAATTGGGGGGTGTGTCCTGCCTCAAGGTGCCCAGCAGCTCAGCAGTCCAGAGAGACAAGAACAACAGGACAGAGTTTGAGCCGCACTGTGGGGCATTATTGAGTTTTTATTAGGAACAATAATGTAACTTTAACATTTTATTTGTACTTGGGAAATATATTTATAAGACTTTATTTATATAAGATTTTATTTCTACTTTACCCAAACAGAAACTGACTGAATTCTTTAACGTTATTTATGAATTTTTCACGATTATATACTCTAAACTTTAATCAAAAGCTTGAAACGCACTGAAGGAATTATTTTGGACCCTATTAATTTTATATATCTTGATCAGCATTTAAAGCCGAGTCGATCTAGCCATGTTTCGGGTAAAAAAATTGAACTCAATTTTTTGAGAATTTTTAAGGGGTTAAAATTCTAAAATTTTGGACAAAAATTTTAATTTTCTTAAATTTTATTTATTTATTTATTTATCTAAAGCTAAAGTATGCAGACTTGTTAAAGGAATAAAGACTAACTCAAAAAAGCTTTCCGAATTGAAATTAATGAATTTTTGGATGAGTTATGATCAATTCGAGACTGCAAGAGTATACAAAAATTTCGGCTCCCCGAATATAGCTTCCATTCTTGTTCATATATTTATATATTTTTGCTTAGTTCAAGTAAAGACGTGGCTTTATTTTACTTTACTTTATTTATCTTTACATTCTTGTTGAGGAAAGCTCAATAATAACGTATTTTTATGCAACGATAAATTTATCGATACATTAAAGCGAAAAGTTTAGTATTTATGTTTGCTAATTTGACACTAACATTTCAAAGAAGGTCTAACATTTTTAAGAAAAAGATGTACACATATAGATAGATAATGTCCGATTTGATCTATCGAAAAAAAAACATATAGCTCTCAAAATCACATTGAAAATATTGTTAGCTTTAATATATATCGAACTTTTAATTATCAAATTTGACTTTAAAATATGTTTACGGCTATACAATTATCGAGAGAAAATGCTCGATTTAATCGACAAAAATATTATATTGATAATTTAGTAAGCTGTAGTAAATTATTTACTAAAATTTTAAAAAGTTTTTTAATTTGAAACCATAAAAATGTAATATTTATTTGCCCCACTGTGCAAAGCAATTTTTTTTACGAGCTTTGAAACCGCCCCTTTTCCGCCCCTTCCACCTTCCTTGCAGGCTACGGACTGGCCTTCAGCCGCAACTCCAAGTACGTGCAGATGTTCAACAAGCGACTGCTCGAGTTCCGGGCGAATGGGGATCTGGAGCGACTGCGTCGCTACTGGATGACGGGCACTTGCCGGCCCGGCAAGCAGGAGCACAAATCCTCGGACCCGCTGGCGCTGGAGCAGTTCCTTTCGGCGTTCCTGCTGCTGATGGCGGGCATCCTGCTGGCGGCCCTGCTGCTGCTGCTGGAGCATGTCTACTTCAAGTACATCAGGAAGCGTCTGGCCAAGAAGGATGGCGGCCACTGTTGCGCCCTCATATCGCTCTCGATGGGCAAGTCGCTGACCTTCCGCGGAGCGGTGTACGAGGCCACCGAGATCCTGAAGAAGCATCGCTGCAACGATCCCATCTGCGACACGCACCTGTGGAAGGTGAAGCACGAGCTGGACATGTCCCGGCTGCGAGTCCGCCAGCTGGAGAAGGTAATGGACAAGCATGGGATCAAGGCGCCGCAACTGAGGTGGGTTTTTTGTTCGTTTTTCGTAAATTCATCGCATCAATTAATTTCGTCTTTTTTTGCAGGCTGGCCTCCTCCTCGGATCTGCTGAACCACCATCATCTGAAGGAGCGGCCGCCGCTGCTGGGCAACCTGAGTCTCGCCGCCAGCGCCCAAGATCTATACAGGTGGTAAGTTTTCTTTGTGCATGCTGTGGCCTTGTTAGCTCCTGTCCCCAGTCCCCTGTCCCCTGCCTCCTGCACGAGTCCTGTACATATCGCATTGTAATTAAATTAAGCAATTGCTTGAAATAACATTCCAGCTTTCTCCATCTCCATCTCCATTCCCGTATATATATATGTATATATCTCCCTTCAGTGTTGTTCTTTCCGGACACGGTAGCAGTCCTTGCTGGCCACGCTAATGATGTCGGGCAGCTGCTACATCCTTGTCGTCTGTCGTCCCTTCGGGGCATTCGCTCTGGCTTGCCGCCCTAATATAAATATATGGAAATGACTTTATTAAATTACTTTATCTCGGTTCCTGATTCGATGCCACTACTGGGAGAGGAGAGAGTAGAGAGAGTAGAGAGGACGGAGGAACACAGTCCCTGGTTATAGTCTTAGTTATAGCACAATTTCCGACAGTTCCTGTTGTCATTCATTCGCAGCAGCAGCAGCACAGCAGTCAGGAGCTTTGTGCGTAGGTTCTTCCCATTTGCATATCGTTGCTTTCAATGGGTTCGGGGATTCGGGGTTCGGATGGGTTGCGGTTGGGCCCCGGTAATCGGATGTGGGAACACTTTACGACCCTCCCTACACACAGAGTCCTCGTTCTCCTTGCTCCTCCTCCTCCCGGACCAGCAATTAACGGATCAGGGGAGCAGTAGCAGCCGGCATCCGCATTATCGCTTACACCATCACACTGGCCACCACTCTATCTCTCCTCTCCTCTCCTCTCCCGCCCTGGCTGGGTCACCTAGTCATCCAGTCAATCACTCACTTGTGTGTGTACCTCGTATCTGTGGACTGGTCCCCACCTCGTGACATCGTTGGCCCGACGCCTGCCATTCATGTGGCTTTTAGGATTATAAATCCCGCCCAGAAAGATAATGACTCTTGGTTTTTGAAAAGGATATTTGCCTGGGCTTAATTCTTATTAGTTAGAGAGGGAGAAGGAGATGATGAGCGAGAGAGGTATCCTGGCTGTATTCGTCCTGCAACTGCAATTTCCTGCAACAATGATACTTCCCAGAGCTAAGATCATTTTGTAATTAAAAGGTCAGACTCTGCAGGCTTCCCTACCAGGTTTCATTCATTGTCATTGTCCTGTGCGTGTGTGTCCTGGCGCTTATCAAGGTGCTACAAGCAGGCTCTCACACACACACATGGCAACATTTGCATTAATTACTGGCAAGTAAACAGTCCCAGAGCCAGGTGAGGCGCCCGTGTGGGTTTATGGGTTATGATGGCGACTGCCACTGAGGGTTGAGGTCCTGAGGTGGCTCTGCGGCCACGGTGTCCGTATCCGTATCCTTGTCCGTGTCCCTGTGCATGCCCATGCCCACGTCCTTTGTTCCCATTCCCATGTCCGTTCTGCGTGTTCGTGTCCTCCTTTGTGTGCATTATGGCGTGCCAAGCTCCGATGGAGTTAAGGATTCTCGAGGTTCGATTTCCATGAATGTATGCACAGATGTGCCTCTGCCGCGCGCTCATCATTATGGATGGCCACAAGTGAAAGCCGGAGCAGATACAGGTAAAACTTTTCAGCGTTTCGAAATTGTGTAAATTAAGTTGGAGAGGGTAACGGCAGACGCCTCAAATTGTTCGAGTTCGAGTTCTGGAGAGGTACGAGGGAGGGGTACACACACACACGTGGAAAAACCTGAAAAGCACTTCAAAAAGTTTTGGCGTCCGAACCTGAAGCCAAAAAGTTGACTGATAAATGGATGATGATGGATACGACGGACAGCAATGATACCCAAAGGGGAAAACCCTTTATTGTGTAAGAGAGAGCACGATCCCCCGCGCACTCAATGATACGCTTTTCGCATTTACTTTTTGGCACTAATTTATTTACATGCGAACCCTTGAGTGCTGCTCGCCCCGTTGGACTCTGATTGATTGATGATGCCCAGGTCTTGCCCAAGACCCGACCCCGAGTTCCCTCTTTAATGACGTTCCTGCTCCCATTAGGGGGTTCCCTCCTCTACCAAAAAAAAAAAAAAAAAAACCGCCCCTCCTTTAAGCACACACATTCGCCATTACCATCACTTGCCGCCTCTACCCCCAGCACACAGCACATCCCGCATTCCGCATCCCGGCCAGGCCACCAGGCCAGGCCTCGGCTGATTACAATTTGTCACATTTTTCATTGGCTGGCAGGCTAATTAGCATAGCCCAGAACGCATGTCCTGTGGGCCACTGCACCACTCCACCGCCCTATCTATATTCACACGCACACACATAGTATATATACGTACATATCTATCCGTGAAGCATGCTTGGTGTGAAGTAGCAACCTCTACATGTCGTACATAGAGCCCAGATCCCGAATCAAACCCACTAACGCCATGGGGCACTCGTTCCCCTTTCCGTTTCACGTTCTCGTTCTCGGATCGCAGGTCGTACAAGACGGAAATCGCCGAAATGGAGACGGTACTGTGAAGTGGAAGTGGAACGAACTGCAGGAGCCGCATCAGCACTGGGGCAGGCGTTACTGCCATCCTAGGACAAGTACGTCTAATCAAAATCAACGTTTCAAATAAAATGTAAACTGAAAGCTTTCGAAAAGTTAGAGAAATGGATACAAGATAGCGAGTTAGCGAGAGGTCGAGTTAGGCAGTTAGCGAGTTAGCTGGAGAGCGAGTTAGTGAGCTAGCGACAGCGAGAGAGACAGAGAACCCAAAGCGCCTCACACGAAAAACGACGAGAAACCGCAGCCATGAAACCCAAAGATTGTATAAAGTTAAACTAAATGTAAAACAGTAAAAAACAGTAAACACCTAAACTTAACGTAAAAATGGAGGAAGAAACAACCCAAGCAGCCGCCGTACGAGTAATTCATAAAATAAGTTTTAAAGCAGATCGAACGAGAGCGTAGGGAGCGCGATAGGGAGTAGCGAGAGGCGAGAGATCAACCGTTACACTTTTGGCGATTGAACTGTTAAACGTTAACAAGAAAGAGGCAGCAAGAAAAGAGAGGAGAACGAAACAAGGAGAATAATCAGTCCCAATCGGAGAGAAGAAAGAGGAGGATGCTGTATGTGTATGTAATCCGTTTGATTGTTTGTAATCGTTGTTTTGTTTGTTGTCTTTTTTTGGATAGTAATATTTACGAAGAAAAAAAAAACAAAACAAAACAAAACAAAAAATCATACCCAAACGAGGGACGCGCAGGCTGCCACGCCCATTATAAAATATACACATTAACAGATTTATATGTATTTACCTTGCTATATGATTACGACGATATAAATGTTATTGCATATACACCTACATATACATACATATACATACATATACATTTAAAGAACAAACAAAAAACGAAGAAAAACAACAACAAAAATATTTACAATATACATGTGTGTATGTATGTACTTATATTTTTTCTGATTTTGATAAGGAAATTGCTTATGTGCCGCCAACACAAAAAACGTAAAAAAAAGGAAAATAATTAACAACTAATAATTAAAAACTAAAAACTAACAACTAACAATTAAAAGCCACAACAAAAAAAAAAAAGGAATAACAAAGATGAGAGAAACAACACTATAGCTATACATTTTCTTCTCACTAGGAGAGATAATCACACGACCTTCGAGGCTTCCGTTTTAGTTGCTCCTTTTTATCGCTTAGCTAGAAATGCGTTTATTTTTGCCAGCGTTCCATTTGTTTCCACTCACTTTCATTGCCGCCTGCTCGTCGGAGAAAGAGAGAGAGAGAGAGTGTGGGGGGGGAGAGGGCGCCATCCCAGTCACCCTTGCACCGCCTTCGCCCACAACCCAGCCAAAATCCAAAATAAATGGAAACTCTCTTGCATGTGGCCTAACGGTTAATGCAAAACACATTCTCTCTCTCTCTGTCTTCGTCTCTCTTACCCAGCACAGCCTCTCTCGACAAACACACACGCACGCACACAATGAAACACTCGCCTCAATTGGGGAGAAAGATAAATCGGAATATTTATAAATGTGCATGCATTGTTGTTGTGGCGAGCAAAACGTGCTTAAATCACAGAAATTAAAGTAAACTCGAAATCGAATTAAATATGTACAAAGGTTAAAACAAACGTTTAAAAGCATAAACAACATAACAAAAATCGAAGTAAATAATGATGAGAAGTAAACCGGAAAGTTGAAATTGGTGGGAGTAGAGGAGAATCGGACGAGGAGTAGGAGTTGGGGAGAGGGATATAACCGTTTGTGTTGGTATTTGTTTATGTGTGTGTGTCTTCTAAGTGTTTAGCGAGGATTACAATGCTCGGAAAACGAATACGAAAACGAGATGATAATGAAAATGAAAACGAAAACCAAAGCAAACCGTAATTGTAAAAGCAAGGAAATTTAACTAACAATCTTAAGTCGGTGTGCCAACTACAAACACAATCGAACTTAAATGCAATTTTACACAACCAAACACACACACACACACACACAAGTATGCCTGTGTACTGATGTGTGTGCGCGCTTCTTTGAGACTCAATTTTTTGTTTACGCCATATCTCTGTTCAATTAAACCGTTATGGGTTCCGTTCCGTTTTGTTCTGTTCTGTTCTGCTTCCACTCCTCTGATTTCCGTTTCCGTTCAAAATGGCAGCGGCAACTGGAGGGAGCGGGCAAGCGAGCAGGACAGCAGCAACACTACTACAACTACAAGCAACACTGCTAACACTACCACTACCAACTATACGCCCCCACACTCGACGACCCAACGGATGAAACGGACGAGACGTATACAAAAACAACAACAAAAACAAACAAACAACAAGAACAATGTTAACAGCAAATCAAGAAAGAAAACAAAGGAACTTATTGAGTTTTATTTGCAAAAGAGTGATTTTTTGTAGTGGAAAAAATATTTTATACACAAGTTACGGATGGATTGCACGGCGGAGAACATAGCGAAATGTTAATTATTACGTATATGTATATATTTTTTAAGACAAATTGTTCAGATTTATTATACGAGTACTAACAAAAAGAAAAAAACAACAAACTAAAACGAATACTGGCAAAGAGGAGTTTGCAGTTAGTATTAAAACAAAAAAAAAAAAAAAGAAAACACCCGAAAAGACAGAAAGCGGGGGCCGAAGGAGTTAAGAACAGGTGGACGAAGGAAGAGGAAAGGAGGAGAGGTGGAATGAGAAAACAAAACCTTTACGGACAAATTAAACAAGTAAAACAAGTTAACATTACATTATATAAGTAGTTAGTAATTTAAAACTAAACCCAAAAAATAAGCGTAATCACGACAAATGATACTAAAAGAAAAACAAAGGTTTATGTATACAAAAGATGTTTTTTTTTTAATATTATTAATGTTATTAAGTTATGAGTACGAATAAAAGAGAGAGCGGACATCTCCAAAACACACACTCAAACACCCACAGTCCGAGCCCACACACAGCCACACTCACATACATATAACGAGTGCATCTCGTTAGCAAAGTAACGAGATGGCATAGCGAGTAAACAGAATCGAATCGAAATCGAATCAATTTTTAATGCATTACAAACTCCGCGCAGACAGAAACTCATTCTAACTAAGTAAATCTAGTTGAAACTAAACAACTGTCCAGGCGGTGGAGCGTGGGGGACTGCCAGCAGATCGTATTTACACTCACACTCACGACACACAAACGACATTTTTTAACCAGAGAGCGTTTCACGTACATAAAAAACATAAACTAAGCAAAATGGAATATGCGTACATTGTTGTGGTAGTTACAGGTGGCGAAGCATACACGTAAATTACAATATAACAAACCAACTTGCAATAAATGTGTATACAAAAAACAAAAATTACGAAAATGTTGTTTAAATGGCGGCATTCGGGGCAAGAGTTTTGAATTCAAATAAAAGGAGCCCGTCAGGAAGCTGGCTGCTGTGGCTTTCGATGCGGGGATATCGTTATCGCTTCAAGTGGCCACTCTTGAAGGAAACAGGATTACTGTGAAAAATAAATAAAACAAGCAAAGAGCAGCAAGTTGCTTGCTTTAAATGGTGAACTTCAGTACACAATTTTACAGTTTAAATGAGGAAAGAGCGCTGGAAGCTGGCCTTGATAACTCTGATTTGGAATCCGACATATCGATATATCTGCAAGCATCGGCATTCCACCACCTCTAACTATAATGGCGACAGTGCCATCTCTGATATAACGATCGAAACTTTTAAACGCGAACAACGAACGCTCGCGGGGCCAACGGCAAAGAGCAACAACAATTATAACCGAAAACCGAACCAGCAGCGAAAGCAACAAAAGCCGCGCATCGCAAAACGGGTTTGTGCAATTAGCATGCACGTCAGTTGATTTGATCGCTGATTGACGCTCTCAACGCTTTTGCGCTTCGTTTTTTTGTCTTTTTTTGTGTATCATTTCAGTCTGAGTAATAAACGACGTCGGGATCCCATGATGATGATGATGGCCACCAGTGGCAGAAGCCGGGGCCTTGCCTTCGTCGCCTGGACGGTGTTCGCCCTCCTGCTGACGCACGGCGGCGATGTTGTGGATGCCCGCCGTAACCAGGGCAACGGCAACCGCAAGACCTCCTCCTCGTCCGGCTCGGGATCCTCCTCCAACTATGGCCATGTCACGCAGCCCAGCTACAACACCAACGGCCATGCCGCCGGCGGCAACTCGCATGCGGATGCCGCCAAGCTCAGCTACTCGAATTACAATTCGCAGCCCAATCGTCCGGCGGCGGCCGCGGGAGCTGGTGCTGGCACTGGTGCCGCTCCGCAGCCTGGCTGGAATGTGCCCCAGGGACCGCCGCCAGCCTACTCCGCGTCCAATCCTGTCGGCGGTGCCAGGCCCAATATGCACGAAGCGCCGCCTGCCTACCATGCCCCCAATTATGGCGCCGCTCCTCCCAGTTATGGTGCCGCCACCCAGAATCATGGCAATCAGTATTCGGGAGTGCCGGCTGGTGCTACCTATTATCCGGCAGCGGGAGGACATGCCGGCGGCTATCCATCGAACCTGCCCGCTGGTGCCACCTATTATCCCTCGGCTGGACATGTACCCATGGCTGGGGGCTACCATCCGGCTGCTGCTGCTCCTCCCCCAGGTGCCACCTACTATCAGGCGGGCTCTGCCCTGCCACCGGGCGCCACCTACTACTCGGCGCCGCCGCAGCAGTCCTCCTCCGGCCTCGGATTCGGTAAGTTTTTCTGGAATTTTCTATTGCGTTTCCCTCGAAGCTTAATTTATATATTTCTTTTTTTTTTGCTGACCAGGCACTGGCCTCCTTGCTGGCGGTCTGGGCGGTGCTCTGCTGGGCCATGCTCTTACGCCCTCCGGTGGCAGTAGCTCCTCACCTGCCGCTGCAGCGCCAGCCGCTGCTGGCCAGGATCGCATCATTATTATCAACAATGGAGTGCCGGTGAATGCCACCGATGGCACCACAGTGATCAATGCCGGTGGCGTGGCAGCGGCACCAGCTGGTGCAGCTGCTGCCCCTGCTGCAGCTCCCCCACCAATGAACGGAACACAAGAGGCCCAGCCCGCACCCATGGCACCCATGGCTCCCTTCAACCCGGAGGCCTCGAACATGACTGGAACGGATGCAGCTGCTCCGCCACCAGCGGGCGGCATCATTTGCGTGCCCACCAAGGTCAACGAAACGGATCCCAATGACAGCACCAAAATGGTGGAAGTGGAGAAGATTGCCTGCTACCCGGCACCGCCGCCACCAGCGGCTCCAGCTGGCGAGGGCCCAGCCCCCTTGGCGCCGATGGCACCCGTACAGCCGGGCTCCCAGCAGGTCCAGCAGGCACCAGATGTGGCTGCGCCAGTGCAGGCTTCGGTCAAGTCGAACCAGGTGACCAGCGGACAGGGACAACTGGGTGGCAGCATGATGCTGCCGCTGCTGCTGCTGGCAGTGACTTGCCTGGCTAAAAGGGGATTCGCTGGCTACTAAAAGGGAACTGGAAGGTTCCAACCCCATTCAAAGCTACTCTCTTTCTCCCCCTTTGTACCCAACTGTACCCACAGCACAGCTTTGGCATGGCCTTGGAATGAATGTTTGTGTTTGCACTGTCCCAAGATCGATATCCAGGGCGCTAATTGGACGAAAAAAACAAATTGTTAATTTAAGCCGTACCGTACCATTCGCCAGCAGAAACGGTTCCCCAATCTAGATGCCCCTTTTTTCTATATATTCTATATATTCCCTGTTCCGTGTATTCCATATACAGTAGTCAGTTCAGTTTCCCCCCTTTACTCAGCCTTCAATTGTGATGATTGCAATGGGAAAACCAAGGGGAAATCAGTCCCCACAACGCAACGTGAATCTCGTCCCAGTGTGCGCTTAAAAGACATTCGAATATCTAACTGTATGCATAACTATATATACAATATATATACTAATAATAGCCCCCTTAACGAGTACCCTGAAAAAAATAGAAAAAAGACAAACGATGTAAGTTTCTCATTCACTAAAAGTGTATGTATATTTTTGCTAGAATTGTTAATCGTAATTGTTGCTTGTTTTTGTGTAATTGTTGTAAGCTGAAACCCATTTGTAGCACTTGGAAATTGTTGAAAATAAAAGCTTTTCGCCTACACCCCGAGACCGAGCCCGAGCCCTAGACTTTCCAGTCATTACTCAGCGTTAACTAAATATGGAACTAACTGAGATAATGGTCATTATTTTGTGCCAAGTTATGACTGACAGCAGCCAGCTCTCAGTGTGTGTGTGTGTGTTTTCGCCAACGTTGACTGGATAAACAACACAACGGAGGACCATGTAGATAATATAATGAAGAAATAAGATGAAAACCGTAAATATTTAGAAACCTCATCAACGAACGTTGCCTCTAAGCAGTTTGTGGGCGAATTTCGAATGCCCTTCCATGAGGTTTTTCAATAATTATGAAAAGAACGTTACGTTTGTATACCCTTTAATTTATTTCATTTCAATTCCGAAGGCTGTTCTGCTTTAGTTTTCATTATTTATTCTTAAAAAAAGCAATACCAGGAGAGAATACTAAATTTCCGATGAACCACGATAATCCTTTTCCGCTGGAGAAAGATGACAGCTCAACCAATGTTTCGTGGTAAAAATTATTAAATGAACTTTAGGGCCAGCAACTTGAACTTTTTTTTGTTTTAATTTTTTTAAGGCTCGAAAAATAGGAAATTAAGTCTGCAAAAGGTCGAATCTGGCAGGTGACTAAACAATTTAAACATCGAAATCGGATTAAGAATAGATTTTTGAGTTCGAAGTTGAAAGTTACTCTTTAAAAAACAGGAACACACTTGGGAGATGGGATTCTCTAAGAGTGAGAGTTGTCATTAGTTGCAAGACTTTACAAATTAAATTTTCAATTAATTGCAACTGCAGGAAGAGCGTAGATATAATACTAGCAGTTGCTCCTTAGATTAGAGAACTTATGCAAATATATCTACATTATTTAAGTTTTTGGAAAAATATGAGGGAAAGCTAACTTCAGCGAGCCCAAGTTAGTTGCGATTTGTGAAATCGTTCAAACCTAAGGCCAACTACGCATTCATTTCATTTTAAAAAAGGGTTTTCTGTACTTGTTTTTTTTTTAAAGTTAAAATTAAAAATTTTTAAAAATCATTTATCTTCTTAATTTTTGACAATTTTAATGGCGTTGCTCCTTTGGAAAATATTCAACATTTTCTTTCAAACATGACTAGATCAACTTGGCTGTTGATGCTGATCATAAAAACAAAACAGGGCCTCATGCTGCATGTTAAGTAGGCTTTGGATTTGTACCTATAAGAGCGCAGTTCTTCTTCCTGTAAATTCTCAAAGCCTTTGATATTTTTTGTGACTAAATTAGCAAACAAAATGATCTGTTACATAAGGTTTAAACAAAAGAGTACAAAAATCACCACCATTGGAATAATTTAACCAGACTTTTGGCTTTAGCAGTTATGCTCTCTTCAAGGGCATTCAAAAACTTTCACCAAAGACTTGCCAATGGCAAAAAAATAATAAATACGAAAGAAAAAAAAGGGAAAACAAACCAACACCAAATAGAGCGAGATAGAGGCATTCAGAGATGGTGTATAGCTTTTTCACTCATTAGTTGCAAAAAAGCTTTTACAATGAATAATTAAAATAAAGTTAAAGCTCTCTCTGTTGATGATCATCGCTCTAGACGGATTTCTTGCACATCTCATGGCACAATTACAACAAAGCTACAAACAAATCTCTATACAATCTTATTATATAAAGCCTTATTACATAAAGAAACCTATTGAAAACCCGCACAATTAAAAACAACTAGGACTTTCTCGAGGAGAATCACACCCCATAGGCTTTTATTTGGCGGCGATCCATCCCCCCCCAAGGGATTTCTTGTTCCAGAGTTCACAACTTGTTGCTTGCGGGTGTAAAAACACGAGCTCCTCTTTCAGAGACGTGAGATTATTTTTAATAAAAACGAATCAGGCAATACAGGATGGTGATCATGGTAAACGTGTGAATTTGGTGTGTTGTGTTTACTCGGCATCGTCGTCCTCGTCGTCGTTGGAGCTGATCCTGAAGTAACGCAGCTCGTACGAGTCCTTCTCGTTGGCAACCACACGGATCCAGTCGCGCAGGCTGTTCTTCTTCAAGTACTTCTTGGTGAGGTACTTGAGGTAGGCCTTGGAGAAGTGCACATCGGAGCTGACGTGCAGCTTGAGCTTGGAGCGCTCAAAGGTGACATTGTTGCCCAGGTTGTTCACCTTGCCGTTGACCTTAAGGCGGGCCTTGACGTACTTCTCCTGCGAGTTGGGGAATAGTAGGGTTTCATCGGTTAGTTTTCATTCTTGTATAGCATATAGAATATTATATTATTAAAGTTCTTGAATGTCTCTTTCTTTGTTAAGGCCAAGAGTCGAGTGGTTAGAGAACAGAAGGCCCAAATAAAGAAGAGTGACCAATTTTTTGATGTGCCACTGAGTACACTGCCATCAGAGCGACGCTTATAGCTCACTCTCTGACGGCAAATCGGCGTGGCCTATATATACACAGAGATTGTAAGCAATATTTGCATTAACTATCGAGATATCAACACTGCAATAATATCAAACGCCAAAGTCGATATACAAATGGGACTTTTAACGCTGCGATAAACACAATGAGCAATAAATCGATAAGTTCTTTGATATATCGAAGCAAAATAATCGAAAAAGAACAACTTTACATTTAATATTAACATTTAAGAGATATAATTCATATCAAATGCTTACATTTTTCGATATTTTGTGATTCCATATAGAAACATTTAGGATATTTTCGATTTGATATTGATATTTTAATATTTTATGAGATATATTTCGATATTTTATGTTTCCATATAACAAAATTCATCATCCATTCGATATAATATTGATATTTTAACATTTTAACATTAAATGAAATATTTTTCAATATTTTAAGATTCGATATATCAAAGTTTATAATTCTTTTCATGATATGAAGCTCTATTTATTTGTAGATATATTCTATCAAACTTTTACTCTCTACATACATCCCTAGTTAAGCCTTAGTTAAAAGTAGTTACCTGATCCACTTGGTAGTAAGGGGCGACGTTTCCATCTGGCGCCCTGCTCTAACTTCTTGGCGCGTTCAGCGCTCTCGGTTTGCCCACTTAGCGGGTATGTCTTTGTCTCAAGGATAGGAAGATATACAAGGAAGGCGGGTAACCTCCAATCTCAAGTCCTGCAAAGTTGGGAAAACCTGCAGGTGTCACGACGCTTGGACACCCTTATGAGCAGGGCGCACTATGAATTTTGGCCTGAGGCGACCACGGTTGTGATCGCAGCTCAATCCCAGGGCCCACCACGTGGCGGTACACATAGCACGGCTTGACGCTGTTCACAGACGGTTGCACCACTGGCCAGTGCCAGGTCACTGGCGGTCAATGGCTACCCCGTTGTGCAGTGCCCAGAGCCCCTTGTCGGAAACGCGTGTGCCCAGTTGAGAGGGCAGCGAAGCAATACGTTTTTTTTAGGATATCGGACGGAGATTCTCTAAAGATCCTAAGAATCCTTCATATGAAGCAAAGCCAAGCAAAGCTAAGCTAATCTGTTCCAGAAGTTGTTAACCGCAGGCGGCACGGCAAGAGTCCGCGAGCAGTTTATCGCTTAGTGGATGTGAGGCTTCGCTGTAACCACAACTTTTTATCCAGAGCCCCTGGCTAACTTGGGGGGCAATGGAAAGCTTGGTGCGGTAGGAAACTGATGCCGAGATGATGGAGGAGCGATGCTCTTCCTCTTTGTCTACTTACGAAGTCGGCCACATCCATGATGCTGTCCTCAGCAATGTTGGTGCAGTCGATGGTGAAGCGCAGGGCGACCTTCTTCTTCTTCTGGCCCTTGCCGCGCAGCACGTTCTTCTTCACAACCTTGCTGGGAGCGGGGGCAGCCTTGGCCTTGGGCTTAGGTGCCGGCTTGGCAGCGGGAGCAGCGGCGGCAGCCGGTGCAGCAGCAGCCGGAGCAGCAGCAGCAGCCGGGGCAGCCTTGGCGGGAGCAGCCTTCTTGGCCGGAGGAGCGGCAGCCGGGGTGGAGGCAGCCTTCTTGGCCGGAGCAGCCTTGGCAGCGGCAGCGGGAGCTGGGGCAGCCTTGGCGTCCTTCTTCGGGGCAGCAGCAGCAGCTGGGGCCTTCTTGCCGGCAGCAGCAGCAGCGGCAGCAGGCTTGGCGGCCGCTGGCTTGGCAGCTGCGGGCTTAGCGGCAGCAGCGGCGGCTGCCTTGGCGGCCTCCGGTGCCTTCTTCACATTCTTGGCGGCAGCGGCGGCGGCGGGCTTGGCGGCCTCAGCCTTGGGCTTCTCCACCTTACCCTTGGCGGCAGCGGCGGCGGGAGCAGCCTTCTTCTCGGCCGGCTTGGCGGCCGTCTTGGAATCACCCTTGTTGGTCTTGGCCTGATCACATAACAGAAACAAAAAAAAATAACACAAATTAGTTGTCGTTTTACGGGCACTTTTGCGTATTGTTCCGAAACAATTCCACCGCCAGCGTGTGGCCATAAGTTTGCCGATTTACATTGTCTTATTAAGGCACACTCTGAACGTGGGATGGGCCGGAATATATGCGATTTTCCGCGCACTTACAGTTGGAGCCATCTTGTCAGTCGAAAACCACGAAGAAAAAGAACAGAAAACGGAAGGGCTGTCAACGAAGAGAAGCTGTCAAAACAGCAATTGCTATCGATATTTAAGGTGGTTCATACTATCGATAGCCGTAAGAGAAGATATATGGAATGTTTTCCAACACTTTGCAAGAAACTGACCGAGGGAGAGAGGTGAATTGCTTTAATTGCTCTTTCCGCAGATAAAAAAGGACTTAATTAACGTTAATAATAAACATAATAAACGTTAAATTAATAATAAAATTTTTAATAGTAAAATTAAAATAAAATAAAATCTGGGAATTTTCCTGTTACTAAAAATGTAGGCGATATATCGGCAATATATTTAGCCGTATAGAGAACGACACAAAAAAGTCACTTGCTAAATGTTCAGTCAAAAACCTATTCGCAAGTCATATCTTTTTTATTTTCTTTATAATTCTTTAATAATTCTAAACTTAACCTTTTATTTACCAATTAAAAGCTTTTATTTATTCGAACTCTGAATGACTGCAAATAAAGCGATAAAGTTGTATGGAACAGCTGTTTTGTACTGCCGATATTTTCAGTCATCCCTGAATATTTAACAGCACTAACTGTCAATTTCCACTGCCTTTTAAGTGAGTTGATCTTCCATCTCTTTCTAACACATGGACTTCTTAAGGAAGAAAAAGCCAAGGCTTCGGAAATATTAAGACTGAAAAATAACTAAAAATTAATTTAATTATTTAATTTTAAATGCCAAAATTGTTCTTTTTAATTGAAATTATTTTGTTTATAGAATATTACCATTTCGACTTAATTTAAAATTTCTCTTTAACCTTAACTGATATATTTTTATAATATTATTCCAGGAAACTTTTAGCTTACTATAAGAAAATCAGCTCCCAAGTTTACAATACAATATATGTAAATATAGAAATACACTGAATACAAAATAACCAGAAAATATAGTTAATATTAAGGTTAATAAATAATACGACAGTCTGCAAAAGGATAATGTGATTGTAAAATGAATATTTTTATTATGCTAGAAAACAATAGTTCTGGCGAATGTCGCATGAAATCTCACATGAATTTGTTGTGGCCTAGACAAGGGGGAGGACATAATGGTCCATGACACTGGCTTGGAACTATGATGATGATGGGGCCTATGATAAGAATATGTTAAGGGTTGACCCACTCTCCTTCTGCTCTACTTCGAGATGAGGGTCTTGAAGACCGTGGGGCACTTGTGGGCCGGCAAATGGCGATAGCAATAGGTCTTGATGGCATCCAGATCGATGTCGGCATCCGGCGAGACGATGCAAATGACGCCGAGACGATGGCCCCACACCTTGTTTGGTATGCCGAGGACGGCGACATCGTTGATGGAGGGATGCGAGATGAGGACCTTCTTGATCTCCGAACCATAGACCTTGTAGCCGCCGACGGTGAAGACGTCGCTGATCTTGCTGAGGAAGTAAAAGTTGCCATTCTGATAGGCACAAATGTCGCCGGTCTTGACGAAGCCATCGGGTGTCTCTTCCACTTTACAGCCAATTGCCTCGGGATTTATTTGACGGCCATTAATGCCACCGCCCAGGGAGCTGGATACCAGGTCGGACTTCGCTATCTGAAGCTCACCGATGACGGTGTTCGAGAGCGGCGTATCGCTACCCAAATCCATATCCGACTGAATGAGGCCATGATCCACGTGGCCGCCAAGCTCATTCTTGCAGGTGATCAGCTCCGTGCCCTTGCTGCTGATCAGCCGGGCGGTCACCCCCTTCAGTGGGGCACCCAGAGTGCCCGGACGATAGTCCACGTTTCCTGAAGTTGATGAACTCGGATTCGTATATGGATTCGGGGTCGGAGTCGGTGTGCTTGACGATGACGATGAGGATGAGGGTAAAGGTGATGGTGATGGTGTGGTGGCATCGCTGGCGCTCAGCTGATCATCCAAGGGATGACCCAACACCAAGCCCGTCTCCACCATGCCATAGTATTCGTAGATATTCTGGCCCGTAATCTGGCGCCAGCGCTGGAACACCGAATCCGGGAGCAAGGCATAGGCGGTGGCCATCAGACGAATCCTCTGCCGGCAATGATTCAAAATGTACTCAACCATCCGCGAGTCCTTGGCGAACATCTTGTCGTATTCCGCAATCAGACGCTTGTACACAATGGGCATCGCGAGGAAAATGGTGACACGCTGCTTCGTCGGACTATTGATGCCCAGCAGGGCGCTCCAGGCATTATGGCCATCGAACTTCTGCTGCAGGATGACCGTTCCGCCCACATTGAGGACCGCTCCGACGGCGGCATTCATCCGATTCATCGACAAAATGGGCAGCAGACAGTCCGAGGGCGACAGGCGCCAACTGTCGATGAGGCAACGGACATGGGCATCGATATTGCGATGGGAGAGCAGCACCGGCTTCGGTTTATTTACCGAATTCGGTGTGTGGACCAGCATGGCCGGTGCTCCGGCATAAAAGTCACTTGGCAGCGTGCTCTCGGTGAGAAGGTCACCCTGGGTGCTCACCAGCTGCTTCACATACATCGACGTGGAGGACACACTCTCCGCCGACGGCACAAAGCTATGATTTAGCACTATGGTGGCCGACTGGAGGCCCAGCGAGATTTCCTGGGCCATTTCCTCAAACTCGGGCGTAGCTATCAGCAGCTTGGCCTTGCATCCGGTGGCCTGGCGACGCAGCTGCTCGATGGCTTGTCCACATTCCAGTGGCACGGCCACCTGGCCAGATATCCAGCAGCTCCACTGGATGGCTATCCACAGGGCGTTGCTCGAGCAAAGGTAGGCCACATTCGAGAGCGAAGCACTGCCTGTGTGGGAGATAGATATATAGATTATTATGGGCACTATTATAGGGAGCTTTTTAGGGATTTTTCCTATAAAATTTATTCCAATCAATGTGAATTTTGGTATAGGAAGAAATAAGGGTCTAAGAAAGGGTCATACAGAGGCACAGTCTTCAGGAAAGTGTACTTATATTATTAGGTATTGAAAATCATGGATGATATTTTCCTAAATTCAATGTGAATTTTGGTATATGGTGAGAATGGAGCCTATGGAAGGATCATGTGAAGAGATTACCTACAGAAAAAGGCATTATAAGAAATTTACAAGCATTGAGGCTAAAGTTTTTAGATTCTTTTGAATTTTCGTATACGGAAAGAATACAACTTACAGTCCTTTCTGAATCTTTATGAATGTATATGAAGGATTATAGTTATTTTATAGAGGATCATACATATGGAAATTACAGCTTGAAAACTATATCAAAATATTTATATACATGTAAAGCATGTGGGATTTTACTGAATCTCAGATCCCGCAACTCACCACATATATTGGAAATCTGTATGGCAAGACGCTTGGCTACCAGATAAAGCTGAAAGTAGGTGTACTCCCCGTTGATATCCTTAACGGCGATTTCGTCCGGATAGAGCATGGCCCGCTTGAACGTCGGCACCACCAGGTTGCTGCGGACGTCCTCTTCGAAGCTGTGCCGCAGCTTCTCGATGAAGCTATCCTGCGATCAATAATTAAAACATTAATTAATCCATTATTCTTTGGCGACTATTAATCACTCACCTTGTGTATCAGTTCGGCCGAACAGAGGCGAATCCAGGGACGCAGTCGCAGTTGTTGGCAACGGCGGAGCAGAATCATTTTTTGTTTGTTTTGCTTTATTCTTATTTTGTATCTTATTATTTTTCTAATTTATTTGCACTGGTGTTGTGGTATGAATGTGAGGAAAGTGAGTGGGAGAGGCGGAGAGCAGAACTTAACTACGATTTTCCGGTGGCAATTCCGTTTGAAAAGCCAAAACGTTAAAACGATTATGCCTTTTCATGCAAGGCACACTTTTTTGGTTCTTTGAAATACTAGACTTTAGAGTGATTTATCGGTTGTATAGTGTTATCGATAATAACAACAGTTATCGACAAAAGAATTCAATATATTTAGAAGAGAATACTTTTTGTAAACACTGAAAATGCGATCAAAAACAAAAACAATTCAAATTATAAATTTATTTCTATAGAAGCCAGAAATGAAAATATTTTTGGGTACAAACAAATATTTCGATTGATAAATCGAACCAAGATAATCGAATAAATTAAATAAATTTTAGTATTTTATATTTCTCATTGTAGAGTGATAGAAAAATGTAAGCTTTTGTTGCTGCTTTGCTTGTACTGTGCAGGCAAAGCTTATTATTTCTCCAAATGAAAACACTTTTACTTCGTTTCGTTCGATCTTTTTTGTGGGTCTTTATTTACACAATAATAGGTTCGCAGACACAAAAAATAATAATTATACAATAGTCATAATCGTAAACGTAAAGTAAGTAAAAAAAAATTATGTTATTTTTTCAAGTAAAATGTACGTCACAATTTTTATTTTGGTATTTTTTTCCTCATTTATTTTTATGTTTATTTTTTTTTGTGACCTTTTGCATAATACCCAAAAAAAATATTGTGATTTTAACGGGAGAACTTGGCTTGAGAACTTGGAACGTGCACGGGGACTAAAGGGCTCTTGGGGTCTTGAAGTTCCACAGCACTAAAAAAAAAAAGACACACGCACAAAACATTTATATTTGCAGTCTCTATCGATAGAAATAAGAACTGTTTTGGGAGATTTTTCGGGTTGTATATGGCATTACAGTGTTCCTATGGCAGCTGTGTAGGTTTTAATACGATTTATCATAGGAGAAAACGTATAGGAATAACAATTCGAGATATGGCAGCGCAATACCTTACGGATGGATGGTTAAAACGGGAAATAATTACAAATTTGAAGGGTGTATCTCTAAGAATCGTAGACTCTTTTATAAAATATACAAAAAAACACACACTTATATATATTTTAAATACAAATTACACACATGTTGTGCTTAAATTTGTGGGTTCTTTTCATTTCTGAGGATCTCCGCGAGTGCAAGTGGCGGTGGCAGTGTCTGTGGCTGGCTACAAAATTTAACAAATCTATATAATAATCACAGTTTAATTTAACAAAGAAAAGATAAACAAAAACATTTAATAAAAGATCAATTGGAAAGGTTGGCGGGGCTGTATTCGAATATTGTTTTGGGAGATTCTGTTAAATGGTTTTTCCGCCAATCCCCCTTTATTTTAGCTTGATTGTTTTTTGTTATTTTTGTAAGGCACCTGGGCAGTCTCATCTTTTGTTCCTTATTATTTAAATGCATTTTACTGGTTTATAATGTTTGCTTTTTTGCTGTTTTCAATACTGAAATATATACAAAATGCTGTATTTTGAGACAAAATATATCAAATTGTGTTCCAAAAATCATTGAAATCTTTTTAGAAGTTTGTATCTCTAAAATATTTAGTTGATTTAATACAACAAATGCTTAAATTGGAATTTAAGGCTTCGATGCCATTGTAGTGATAAAGTAAATAATTAATAATTTATCATTTAAATTGGATCGATTTTTATCCCTGACTGCATTTATCGAAGACTTTTTAAGTACAGTTTTGCTCAAGAACTTGCATAAAAGTAGAAACCCTTGGTTTCTGCTTCAGAAGTTATAACAAAATATATGTAATTACATAGATTGGGATGGAATACAGAAAAAATCGATATATCGACACTGTATCGATATATTATCGTTAGATATTCGTAAGATAAATCGACATTCTGTTTGATATATGTATCGAATCAATATAAAGGAAAAAGATATTCCTTATTTTTAAATAGTTTTACGTTAAATGCAATATTCTTTTAATAGTTGAAAATTCCAATTGTTAAAATTTACATTCTTTTTTGGATATGATACAAATATTTTGGTTAATATATTATCCCGGACTTTTACTCTCGATACACATACATCCCCTAGCTCCAGTTACTCTTGCCTTTTCTTTACGATATTCAATGCTTTTATGGCTATTTAGTTGGAATTGAAAACAGCTTTAGTTTGGAATCTCCTTTCCACACACAGACTGCACCCCTTTCCCCCCGGCTTGAGTTTCGTTATCATTTTGAGTTTCAGTTTCGATTTCAGTCCCCGTTCCCCGTCCCCGTCTTTTACCTTACACTCGCTTCGGCTTGCTGACGATCGTGTAGTTTAGGCCATTATAGCTGCGATGATCAATGGCCGACGACGCTCCCGTTCCCGTTCCTGTTCCCATTCCCATGCCCGTTCCCGTTGTTGTCGCTGATTCCATGTTGTTGCTATTGGAGATTCCCAGATTGTTGTTGTTGTTATTGTTATTGTTACTGGCGGTGCCAGAAGTGGACTTGCGGAGGACACCATAACCAAGATGACTGTCGTCGGCCTTGCGAAAGCTCTCCGTATCGGGACTGGCAATCAGCTCATATTCATTGGGCGGCGGCGGACTGCAACGGATCCGATTGCCGGGCAGTGTCACATTCACAATGGTCTTGTAGCCACTGGAGGTCTTGTTGTTCGGCGACAGAAAGTCCAAGCGATCATAGTTGCCATCGGAGGCAGCTGTTGTGGCGCTGGCATCATTGCCCAGACCTTCGCCAATATCGATATCTATAATTTTGGGCGTGCCGCTGCTGGTGATTGAACGCTGGCGCACAAACTCCGTGGTGTCGCAGAGTATGGGCATACGTTCGCAGTGCCGCACATCACCGACGCCTCGGGTGCGCCACGCTTCGGTTATATTCTCAATGCACTCGTAATCCCGCTCTGGAGGCGGCGCTGCCTCCTTGCTCTCATTGCGCAGCGGCAGATCGGGCGGTAGATCCGGCCCGGACACATCCGTGTCGACGATGTGGGGCTTGAGTATCACGGAACTGTTGTTATCGCTGGTGGCGGCGGCGGCGGAGGATGTCGAGGATGTTGTTATGGCCACAGGCTCATATTTAACCATGTTCCTGTATTTATCACAATGTTGGGGTGCTGCTGTTGTTGTTGGGCTAACTCCTATTAGGTTTCGAGGCGGCTTCTTGGGAATGCTGTGCGGCACGGAGAGTGTGACAGAGCCAGGAGCAGTGGGAGCAGGAGCCGTACCCACCGATGTTGAGGATAATGTTCCTCCGGAAAAGTTATTCAATGAATCATTCGAACTGATGAAGCCCCTCAAAGAGATGCAACTTTGTGTGGAATTGATCTCGAACTCTCCGCCGCCAACGCTTCCATGTGGATTGCTCGAGGGTGACGGTGGCAGCGGGCTCCTTGAGCCCGGCTCCATGCCTGCCGCCGCACTAAACTGATTCTCATTGCACTCCAGCGTGCTCAAAGTGCTGCTGTCGCCGCTAATCAGTTTCTTCATCGACTTCATCTTGGCGGACATGCAGCGGAAGACGTCCTGCGGATTGGTGTGATCCAAGGTGAAGACACCTTCGCCGGTGGTGCATTTACGGCCCGCCTCAAATGTGAACTTGCCATCCCGATAGCCATACTTGCGGATGAAGCGATATGGCCACATAGCCACCGTCGCGCCCAAATCCTCTGATTTCAGTTGCAGCTCCGTCGGCGTCATTTGGAGCATGTAGGTTTTGGGTTCGATGCTGCAGCGTATGGAGGCCTCCGAGGGGATCAGTGTGATGATGAAGAGGCCATCCTGCAGGGATAATAACAAAGAGAGATTATTATTTATAATTAAACTTCAATATATTAATCGGAATCGATATATTGATTAGTCATGGCTTAAAACTTTCGATGTATCAATTCTACATCGATATTTGAATTGAAATTCAATATTAAAATCGATTTATATGTATTGCGATATATTTTTCCTCTAATATTTATATTTTATTATTAAATCCAATATTTTTCTATATTAAAAAGTTTGATATATCAAAGTTTACGATATTTTCGATATGATATTGAGCGCTAATAACAAGAGAATAATGAAAGAACATTGGCTAGTTCCAAAAATAAATAGCAATTAATTGATTATCAAATTTGGTCAAAGAATTAACAAGGTTAATAAAAATTAAATGTGTAGCAAAAAAATTTCGGTTAAAAAGTCAAAGACAAAGATAATTCTTGGCATTGAAAAATAAACTAGAGAAAACAAGAACTTATTCAGTAAATAATTAACCAAAAATCAAACCAAAACATGATTATAAATATCAAAATAAATCGTAAATCAGTGAAATTAAAAGCTAATAATTAAAGAATTAGCAAGCATTAACCCCAAAATCGACACGCCCCAGTAAAATGTATATATAAAAGTGGAATCATCACTCACAAAGGAGCTGCAGTAGAGGTCATTGTCCTCCTCGATGGCCCCGCCAATGCCGCCCGATGGCGAGGTGTCACAAAAGGCAACGGTCTGCAGGGCGGTGATCCAATCCTTGAGCTCCTCCTCGCTGCCCGTGCTCAGGGTTAATGTCCCATGACGCTTCACAATGTGAATGAGGCGGTCGGGCGGTGGCTCCTGGGTGATCTTAACACAGTTCTCAAGGGTAAAGATCTTGGGATTGCGGTCCTCCTTGCTCTCGCACATCTCCAGTCGGGCGATACCATGACGGCTGGCCTTGAACAGCAAACAGTACCGATTGCATGCTTTCTGCAGAAACAGATATTTGGGTTTTGGGATTAGAAAAAGTCATTATAAATAATATTAATATTATTAGCTTTTTTGGGAAAATGTATAAATTTTTAAATAATCGATACATATCGATTTCAAATGTAACACCCTTGCAGGGATTGTAATTTTACTCGAAGTCAAGGCAGTGACAGAGATATTTCCTACTAAATAGATTTTTAAAGGTACGGTTTTTATTCTATCCAATACGATATCGATTATAAGCCGTATCCTTTCCCTAATTGACTCTCTTAGCTCCTCCCTTTCTTTGCCCCTTTTTTCAGCCCATTTCGCTCTCACTCTTTTCCCTGGCTCAAGAATTTCCTGTCCGCACATGAACACAAATACCACGAAGCCGCCATGAATCGCCCCAGCTGTGCGTGTAATGTGTGTTTCGGCTGAAGCTCAGAAATAATTGTGTTCAAAATAGTAGAAACTCTTTTAATATTTAATTTAATGTAGGAATATTTTATAACCAGATATGTGCTGAGAGAAAAATATAAGCAATCATAGTACCAAAACATTTTAAAATCAAAGATAACTCGAAATTAACTATTTTTTAGCGATGGCGAAGATTCGTTTGTTTTAAATTAATTCAAAGAATTTTAAAAATACAAAAAAATTGCATCAAATTATTTAAATAACCAGTAAAAGTTGTTTTTAATTCAAAAATATTTGTGATAAACAGCTAATAATTTCCATTATTTATCTTATTTATGTTCATCTTTGGTGCTAATTTCCTGACCACAACTGTCCATGTTTCGCGCGATCTTGCTCTTGCTCTCCTCCCTCTCTTTAGTGCACGTTTTCTCTCTCTAGCTGACTCCCTTTCTCACTCCCACTCGCAGAGGGAACTTCATTTGTATGCAACAAGTACCAGGCACGGCGCACACACTCACACAATAGCCTGTAAGTCCTGTTTATCGAAAAATTACTACGCACTTCAGGAAAACAACAAAATCTGCTGCAAAGTCAAGAACTTTAAGGGAAACTAAAGGATAGAAACCTTCCAAAGAAAATACCGAAAACAGGGGTTTGTTTTTTTTATTTTTTGGCAATTTTCCATACCTTTTTCGAGATGCGATTTAGCGAAAATCCAGTTTGGGTCGGCACATTAAGATATCCAGCCAAAACAGGTATTTCAACATCCATTCTGTGCTCCACTCCTCCTCCTCCGCCCCCTCTTCTCCTTCGCCTTCGTTCCTTCTCTCTCTCGGTCTCGGCCTCTCCTTCTGCGATCTCGTCTAGTCTCTTCTCTTTCACACAATGCGCCTCCGACTCCGAGTCCGAGTTTTTATTGTTGTTGTTGCTGCTGCAGTTGCTGGCAATTTCTGGAGTTTTGCGTTTATCATCCGATTTTCACAGTTTCCGATCGTTTCGCGTTATATTTTCCACTGGCCAGGCGATCGCCGGTCATATTTGCATCGCACAGCGAACGCGAAGATTTAAAAGCGCAGCCGCAGCACAAAAAAAGCATTAACAAAAAAAAAAACGAGCAGAGGCACGTCGACTTTATTTATTTTATCGCTGAATTATCGATGGCACTATCGATATGCGATCGATCTGGCCAGCATCGATATTCTATGGCAACTATCGCAGTACAGCGGAAAACCGGCTTTAAAAAATTGGGAAAGTTTGACCAAAGGGTGGTAAACTTAGCTAAGCAATATCGTTCACGGCAACTTATTTTAAAAGATAATAAACAAAAACTTATTATTAATAAAGAAGATGAATAAATTAGTTATTTTTTATTTACGTAAGTGAAGCCTAGACTTAACCAATATGTCGCAGTAAAATAAGAAGCAAATAACAATTATGAAAAGGTGCGGAACATTGCTAAACGTAGAGCGATGTTTTCTCGCATTCTAGGCAGCAACCTGCCGATAGGTGGAAAACATTGCTTCACCAGCTAATATTGAACATATGTTTTAAACTATTTAAAGGATAGAACGGTAGTAAACCCCATTTTGGCGAATGGTACTTTTCATAATTTATTTAAATTCAAACATAACGTATTATTAATTTTGTAAATAAATAAAAATCGCACTTTGGTAGCAATTGGAATGTCTATCGATAAAAGTGCCAGTGCCATCACTATTACCAAAACGTATTGTGCAAAAAAATAAAAAGAGACAAGAATTTAAAGCAAAATACTGGAAGCATGGCCCACGACCGCGAGGTGTTGCGTATGATCTGGGAGGGCCAGATAGGCATCTGCTTCCAGGCGGACCGCGACGAGATCGTGGGCATCAAGCCGGAGCCCTTCTATTTGATGATATCGCGACTCAGCTACTTGCCCCTGGTCACCGACAAGGTAAACAATGCACTTGAAAAAGGTAAAAAAAGAACATGTTAAACGCTATAGTTGCTTTCTCTTGCAGGTTCGCAAATACTTTTCCCGCTACATAACCGCCGAGCATCAGGATGGCGCCGTGTGGTTTGACTTCAATGGAACGCCCCTGCGCCTGCATTATCCAATTGGTGGGGCGCCAGACTTCTTACTCCAATTGGAGCGTTTTTCCAATTGTTTAATAAATGTTTCTGGTTCTGTCTCCCCGTGCAGGTGTCCTGTATGACCTGCTGCATCCAGAGGAGGACAGCACGCCCTGGTGCCTTACCATACACTACTCCAAGTTCCCCGAGGACACGCTCGTCAAGCTCAATTCCAAGTATTTATCCAATTAACCTAGTGTTATGCTTATGTTTTTGATTATAATGGTCTCTTTCGGATCCGATTTCCCTCAGAAAAACTTAAATTTATTAAATAACTATTAGGAAACTAGTTAAAGTCTTATTTAACCTACAAAAAAAACACTATTTTGCCTTTGCCAGTTAATATAGTTAGCTTGCTTCTTTGATAAAAGCTTTTTTATTTAGTAAATATACGAAAACTATCTAAAATTGAAATGTAACTTAGTTTTGGGTATTATTTTCAACATTTTTCTTAGAATAGTATGTTTATTTTTCTGAGCTATGTATGTAAATGATACGAATTTCTATTATTTCTTGAATACTTTTAGTTTTTATATTAAAAAACCTGGTCGAGTCAATGCTAGAAAATGTTCGATATGTTAATTTATATCCACAAAAATATAAAAAAATCATATAACAACTGTTTCTTAAACTTTTTAATTTAGAATTTAACATGTTAAAGCTTAAATTGAGTTAATTTTACAATCCAATTCCTTTTTAAACCTAGAAAATCAATGAAAATATTTAGTTTTTCTTCATTTTTCAAAGATTTTCTTAAAGTTTGTATAAAAACCCAAAATAACTTTAACTTTTCCATTGATGAATCCTTTTAGGGAACTGCTGGAATCCCACTACATGTCCTGTCTAAAGGAGGCAGATGTCCTGAAGCATCGCGGCCTGGTCATTTCGGCCATGCAAAAGAAGGATCACAATCAACTGTGGCTGGGCCTGGTCAATGACAAGTTCGATCAGTTTTGGGCCGTCAATCGGCGACTGATGGAGCCCTATGCGGACCAAGAGTCCTTCAAAAACATTCCCCTGCGACTCTACACGGATGATGTGAGGATAAAGCCGCCGCCGTAGCGTCAGTTCGGTTTCATAGATTAATGGATTTTCCCTTTTTTTTTCTCTTCGCAGGACTTTACGTACACGCAGAAATTGATATCGCCGATCGGCGAGGGTGGACACAAAAAGAGTCTGGCCGATCTGATGGCCGAATTATCGACACCTGTGCGCAAAGCGGGTGAGTTACCTTTACTCTTCTTCGGCTGGTTCTTCAAAAAAGAACAGAGAAAGACTATAGCCTAACGTAGAAGGGCCCATTGTCTATCGCTGCCAGACGCAGCGTCTCTTGGAAATTAGGGAAAAAGGTGCCAGTCAGTCTGGCATGGCCAAGTGCTTGTCTGTCTGTAACCCTCCCCTGCCCTTCCCTCGCCCTTCCCTCTGACTTATTTATTTTTCTATTGAATAACACAAACGAGCCAAGCTAAGAGCCGAAGCCGAAAAATCCGCCCTGCGGCACACTCATTCTTCAATTCATCAATGTCCCTCTTTTGTCCATACAAAATAAAAAAAAAAAGAACCAAAGAAAGGAAAAAATACATATATAGAGAGGAGAGGAGAGGAGAGGAGAGGTGGAAAACAATGCCCCCGGGGTGGAAAAGCGAACCCGGAGCGGATCGGAACGGATCGTATCGGATCCGTAGCAGCAGGCAGGCAGGTCTCTCGGTCTCTTGGCCTCTTGGCCATGGCCCAGAGGCATCAGCGTTCAGGTTGGTCCATTCAAACTCGAAATGGAATGAAAAATGCATATTCTTTTTGTCTGGAACACGATTTTTTACTCGGGGCAGCTAAAATAACACTTGGAGAAGCACCAGCAATCGGTGAAATAGGCCTTTAAATAAGCGTTAGCTCTCATAAACTTTACTACAAGTTAAAACTAACTGTTATATTTTTGATAAATAATACAAGTAGCTTCAAAAACTTGAAAATAATACCACTAAAGTAATCCTACAATATTTCAACAAGTTGGGGATATATTATCCAAAGGAAAACATAACAATAATATTCTAATAAAAATATCGAAAATATCGTAAACGTCAATATTACACCCTTTTAATGATCTAAAAATATCGCATTTTATGTGAAATATCGAAAAATTGCCATTATATCTCTTTTTCTTATATACTTTTTAAATCTAATATTATATCGTTTGAAAAATGGATTTATATATCGAATTTTGCTTCAAATAACATAAGATTATTGATGTGTCGACATTTTCTGATATTATTTTTACAAAGAACTGTCTAAATATAAATTGAAAAAATTGAATTATAAATTTAAACAAATGTGCTGGAATTTCTGATCCCTGAATAACTGTGAAGATTTTAAAAAGTCTTATAAACTGTTATATTATTATACTTGTTATAATACATTAAATATAGTATGTGGTTACAATTCTCCACGAAAGTCTCCACAAAGCCCCCCACGAACCCGATGATGCTGTCAGTTTACTGATCGGCTGACCTGCGGCGCCGGCGACAACAGAATGAGAGAGAGAGAGAGAGAGAGACGTCGCGCACACGATGCAGAGCGAGATGGCAAGAGCACTCGATAGCTCAGGGAGAGAAAGAGAAAGAGAGAGGCAACAAGTTGCAACTGCAATAGAGAAACTCCCACTCCATGATGCCACGGCTTAGGTGCAATAATAGCATTTGGAAATTCCAGAGACGGACAAAAGGCGGAACTAAATACCTGCGGCTGGGATTTACGAATTATATTGTGAGGGACTGCACTTCGGGCACTTCTCCGGGCTCTGTTTCCATTCAGAGAGTTTTCTGCTTCTTCCTCTACTGTTTTTTTTTTTTTTTTTTTTTTTTTCGTCCATATGGTCCTCCTGTGGCCCGATGCAGGTTGGGTATTTCCCAGGTGTTCTGGCCAGATCTCTCTCTCCCTCGGTGAGGTGTGAAATTTGTATTTGCATGCTTGGCACGGCACGGCAACCTCGCCGATGATCCAAGGAATTTCCCATTTGAAAAGGTGAGAGATTTGAGGAGGACTCTTGAAACAATTGAGCAAGCAAAGATGGACACGGAGCACCGTGCGTAGACACGTATTTTCCCAAAGGTCACATGTTCGGCTTCGAGTCGTCCTTGGTGCAAGGTAGCCTCGGTACCCTCGGGACTAGACTATCGGTGCCATCAGGACTCGTATCAGGACTCTTGTTCATCAGCACGCCTGGCTTAAGTGGGCCAGGCCAAGGCAATCCCCTGACATTCGCGGGCTTCGAGACTCTGGGTTCCGTTCTGTCCCTCTCTCTCTCTGTGTAGATGTAGGAAACTGAGAGATCCTGGGGATTTAGCAAGTTAAAAAGCAAGCTTACTTGATTACTTTTAGAGATAGAGTAAATCATTTGTTTATTTTTTTTTTTTTTAATTTATTGAAGAAATTCGGAACTGGTTAAATACTTACCATACTTTTCATTTTAACTAATTTAACCTCAGTTTTTCATAAAATTCCTTTGCATAATAATACAAATAAAATAAGGATTGAATGGTTTAATTAATTATAAAAAATGATCACAATTAAGATTAAGGTAAATATAAACCTACTACCTGTAGTATGTTTCTTTTTCCTCGAGAAACCAAACAAAAAAAAAGAAAACTCTCTCGTTCGCTACCAAGCAAAACAATTAAGTTGTTGAAACCGCATTGCTTGTACATGGCAGGCAATGCTTGTAAAACAAAGCGAAAACAAGAGAGATTTCTATTAGAGCAAGATTCCGTGAGAGAGCAAATGGGAAAAAGAGAACCAAAGGTCTTTATTTAACCTCCTTAAAGGGTTCTCGGGTAAGCATTCTTTGGCAAACTTTTAATACAACGAGACCCCCTTGGAATATTATCTCCACAATCATATAAACATCCATACCGTTTCCTTTAATTTCTATTTACTGCTCTTATTTTTGGTCTTCCAACAAATCAATTGAAGGAATATCTTAGATTTGTTTTTTCCAAATCAAACAGAAAAAATGCCTTCAAAACATGATCAATTTCTTTAGCTTCTTCTTCATCGTGAAAGAAGAGGAGTAGGAGGAGGATTGATAAAGGAGAGGGGGGGGTGGGGGGTCAGCGGGCGGATAACGATTGCACGTAGTGTTTGTGGTGCGTGCATTTTCATAGAAAATCGTATTTAAATTGAAATGAAATTCAAATATACAATGCAGCCGCGTCGTCTCTCGGAGTTTTTCAGTTTTTCTCTCGTTCTTTTTCTCCCCCCCCCCCCACTCCCGTTTCCAGTCGGAACGTGGAAGGTTCAAAGTAGATGCGATTCCAAGAAATCAAAAACAAAAAAAAAATACAAAAAATCAAGGAAAGGAAAGAAGAAGAAGAAGCAGCAACAGCAGAGGAAGAGGAAGAGGTAGAATCTAAGACGCGTCAAAAATAAAAGAAACGCATTTCTTTTGGCTTTGCCTTTGGCTCCTGCGCCCCGTCTCCGTCTCCGTTTCCCTCGATCTCCCTCACCTTCTGCCGTTGCTTCTCCTACTCCTTCATCTTCTTCTTCTTCATCTGCTCCTGCTGCATTGGCATTCGCTTCATTTGTTGTTGTTGCCTGCTGCTGCTGCTGCTTTCATGATTTGCCGCCGGCAGCGCCGCCAACTTCTCTGTCCGCACGTCGCCGGAAAGCAGCAACAATAAAATGCAAGTGCCGTTTCAGTGTTGCCAGGTTTGGCCAAAAAAAAGTTTTGCAAGAATTTACATATACGACAAATACCCTTCTGGGAGAGAACGTAGAACGTAGAACGTAGATCATGGAAATAATAAGGGAGAAAAGTTATCTTCAATTTCATACCAAAGTTTAAGATGAACATTATCTCCTAAAGCTAAGCACTAATAACGTGTTAAGTATATAATAATAATTTAAATTGAATATAATGGACTCCTAATCAAAATGTATGTATTATATATATTTGCGTTAAAGTTGTTTTTTTTTGTATTATAAAGCTAATCTTATGGGAAAAGCTACATTATGGCGAGGAAATAGCCAAAGCTATGTGCACTGGCTGTATGGCTACGTGTCTCTGTGTGTGCTTGTATGCGTTATGCAGGCTGCACTGTGTTTGTATTTGTATTTGTGTAGGGTGCTCTCCCGCTCTCGCTCTATGTCTCCTCTACCTCTCTTGAATGTGTGAAAAGGAAGTTCTGAGATATCACCTCCGCTTATTTGTATTTACACCTTCGCCGGCACCTCGTCCCCCGCCTCCTACTTTACTGCTTCTCCTCCTTCTCCTAGTATTCCTCCCCTCCCCTCTTCGTTTTTTTTTTTGCTTTTTTTCGCTGCACTCCAAAACTCCGGTGAAAACGGCGGCGCACGGAAATCGCACCTCAATGTTTATCACTCTGCTTCTCGCCCTCGCCCTCGCTCTCCGTCTCTCTCTTCCTCTTTCTCCTTGGCATCTCTTTATGGCCTCTCCTTCCCCTTGCTCCTACCTGCCGCCTCCCCCACTCCACTCCATCACACTCGCATCATCGTCGCATTTGCTTAGTCCCATTTCGACACATTTTCGTTTGCATTTCGTCAATCAGACAAACAATGGCAACCTGCAAACTGCAACCTGGACTGCCCATTGTGTATGTGTGTGTGTGTGTGTGTGCGAGGTGTGCGTGTGCAATGGTGTGACAATTGGCCGTGCCACGCCCTGCTTTTTGGGTGGGCTGCAGGCATTTTTGAGTGTGTTTTATTTACATAAATGTTGTAAGATTTTATCGAAAAAGTGATCTAATTTAAACTAAAATCTAGAAAGTACAGAAAATGTTGTGGTAAAAAATGAACACTTTGTGATGAGTTCATTCTTAACAAATTTAATGAACAAAATGAACACTTGATAACGAATTCAATGAATAAATTTATTTCTTTGCATTTATTATTTTAGATACTAGAGAAAAAATAAAATGTATTTGTGAAAATTAACACTTTATGATGAGTTTATTTTGAAATACTTAATTTCTTGTAAAATATTTTCTTTTAACATTGTATTTCTGCTATGGAAGCCTATTAAGAGGCTATGCAATTGGCGATCAGTTCTGGGCTCTTTTTCCTCTTCCTGCCTCTCTTGGCACCCACTTAATTTTCCTCTTTTATCCATGACTCTTTTCCTTATTCGTTTCTTGTTTTTTTTTTTCTCCTCTGAAGTTTGTTTGTTTTTTCTTCTGGTTGATCGGCAATAATCAGTTGCAATCTTCAATTCACAACTCGGGGGACTGCACCGTCAACGAAATTCGTTGAAATTTGTTTCGTTTTTATTTCCTCCTTCCCTTGCCCCCCTACCGGAATTTCCTTCCCTACTTTGTGAGCGGCATAAAAAAAATAAACTGAAACTTAAATTAAAATCGAAAAGTAAGACAAACAAAAAGGCAAAAAAACAATTGATTAGCACTTTTTTTAGCTGGCGGCGTCACGTCACTGAACTGCAAAAATGTCATTTTCCCACTGCAAGCGGAACGTTTGGAATTGGAATGCTTGAATTGTTGTTGTTTTTTGTGCTTTTTTCCAGCCCAGTTTCTATATTGTTTTCTTTAATGGCTTTATGGGAACACAATCTATTAAGTGATTATAATGATGATTGGGGCTGGGGCTAAGGGGCCTTATCAGGGAGATCGGTGGAACGATTTTTGTTTATTTTTAGCTATGAGCTATACACCATGTCGTTTCCACGTTTCACGTTCTCTTTTTCCTTACCCCCCTGCCCCCCACCCTCCATTTTCGTTGCTGACGACGACGATAATAAAAAATGGGATCAATAAATTTTCAGACGGTTTGGCGCCACTTGGCGCGCGCAAGGGGCGCCCCTGACAGCCTGTTCTTATTCTCATATTAGTGGGGGAGACAAAAAAGAAAGAGAGGAGAGACAAACAGAGAGAGAGAGGGAAAGAGAGCTCTCAAGAAGATCAAAGACTTGTGTCTCAAGAAGTTTCTTAGAATTTTTAAATATTAAATATATTTAATTGTTAGATTTATGATGTTTTCCATGACATATTTCTGTCTTTCTTTCCTTTCTTTTTAAATATATTAACATAATTTTTCAAAGCTCAAGATAGTTTTGCTAAGTTTAAGTATTTTGTAGTTATTTATTTATTTATTTAAAAAAAGCTAAAATTTTAATAAACCAAAAGCTAACTTATTAGTTAAAAATGTATATTTTAAGAGCTTAAAAATAACCCTAATGACTGTATTAATTGCTTTCATGTCATAACTAACAAAGCCTCGTTAAACATTTTTTATTTCAATCATAAATGTAATCAGCTTTAAGCTACAAGTGGGCTTTGAGCCAGAAGTTTTTTTATTTTGGAAAATATTTTTAAAATTTTTTTTATTGTGATTTTTATTATTTTTGCATTTATTTTTAAAAACCCCTTTTGAAACACACCTGATTATAACGCCGCCCCTGAAAATGCCCTCGCGGCGCTTTTCTTTTTTTTTTTTTGGTAGCGCCATTAGCTTTGGTCATTAAACTCGGGACTTGCGCGGGGAACGAAATGGAATGGTAACGAAACGAAACGAAACGGAAAAGGTAGAAGGCAGGGGGGTGGGGGTGTTGCCTCTCTTTGGGCATGAACTCGCGCCCCGTTGCACAAAATCTTATCTGCAGCAAACGCTCATTCGCCTCCCACCGTATGTAATCAGCCATTATCAGCATACTATATATACCATATAGACCATATCACCAACGACTGACTCGCCATAACCGACGACGACGACGACGACGAGAATCGCAATAATGGCACTTTTGGAATCGGTGATCGGCAATCTATAATTACAATTCATATGCTAAAATTAAAAATGACGAAATTTCGTCACAAAACACGATTACCCACAGGAACAAAAAAAAAAAAACAAAAGTCAAGAGAAGAGAGAAAACACTTGTAGATAAGGCTCTGAAACTCAGATTTCCAATAGTTTAATTCAGTTGAGAGTTCTCCGGCACTTCCCTAATCTTTTATGGCTCGCAAATTGATCATGATCACAGATCCGCCGTTTATATAGCACACGCACAAGCACAATGCTTATCTCTCCGCTTTAAGTAATCCCCTGGCTGATCTCATTCATTATAATATAAGCAATATATAGGCTCATTAATAAACTATATTGATTGGCGGCTAGCCTTTTTACATAATTGTAAGGCTTAAGTGGGTATTTCCACTAAGGCTTTCATTATGATCATCATTTGAGTAATACTAAGGATATATTAAAATGTAATAATTAAATGTTCAATCAATATAGAAGATTTGACTCCTTGGGGGGGTTTTCTTCACGGATTATCAGGCTTGCTTCGGCGGTCTAATTACTTTGAACATTTAGCGGGTCTTAGGAATGATTGATACTTTGATTAAAGCAAGTATTAATAATATTTTTTGGAACGGACTAAACAAAAATAGAAGCACCAAAGAGGCTATATCTATAAATGTTTAATCTAGGATTTATATACATATAACAAAAGAAAAGTTCTCATATCTATAGAAACAAACATTTTACGTTCATTATCATATTGAAATAATCTTAAGCTTTGATATATCGAATTTTTAAATATTGAAATATATCGGTTTTTTATTCTAATTAAGTTATAATTTTAATAATTTCAGAAATAGATACGAATTATTTAAACAATTTCTGTTTTTATATTGTTTTCCTATTATTTTATACATTCCAACCTTAAAATATCGATTTATATATCGACTTTTGCGTCAAATATCGATATATAAGTATTTTCTTGAATTTAGATTTATTGAATTGCTTAAGAAATATATTTATATATTATATATACTACATCTTCAACCCTATTATCCCTTTTTTCCCAGTTGGATGTCGCACCCATGGCATTGATCTTCACGAGGAGACGCAGCTGCAGTGGATGTCCGAGCACCTTAGTTATCCCGACAATTTCCTGCATTTATCGGTGGACTACAAGGATGTCTAGTCCTGCCTCTATTTGTATATTTATATATATATATATTCAACCATATACATATATGTAATGTTTGCCCCTCCCAGTCCGCGAGTGAGTGTGTGTGAGTGTCCATGTCTGCGTGCAATTCTATTTTTCGATTCCAGCTCATCCCAGGGCGATCCTCATCGATCGATATCTATATATATGTATATATATATATGTGCATATGTATATATAGAAATAAACCTCTAGTTAAGTTTAAACCGTATGTAATATTTATGATATATGCCACAGCATTTAACAGAGCGAGCAGCGCAAACCAAACGATTACTGGAACTACCCACTAAACTAATAATACCGATATTTATACCTATATCTATTATATACAGTCGAACTTCTTTATAAAAAACAAAAACAAAAACAAATATTCTACCCTTGCCTTATGTTAGTTTAATTTTTTGTTTTTTTTTATAACAACACTTGCAAGCATCACGCGACTTTGTATATTTAGTTTATTTAAGCTATTTTTTAATGACTGTAATCAAAAAAATATATAGATACGAATTTGAAAACCAATTTTTATGGTATTTAATTTCTTTTGTTAATGGGGGAATATTTATTTATTTAAATTAGTTTGTATTTTTCTTTAAGTTTTTATAACGTCTCGAAAAGGAACCCATTCAGTACTGATCTCTTCGTGACTTAATCTAACTTTTGCCTGCAAAGCACAAGCAATGCAGAGTCAATAGCTTGTAATTTTGTTTAGTAGAGAACAAGAGAGTATTTTAACTAAACTTTTAGAGAAAATTTGCGCATGTCCTTCTGTTCTGTTTATAAATTTTCAGCATTAACAGCCGAGCCGATCTAGCCAAGTTTGGACGAAACAAAATTTTACTAAATTTTTTCGAAATTTCATAAGGGGAAAAAATTTAAAAAAAATTCACAAAAAATTATAATTTTTTCAATTTTAATTTAAAATGCTGATCTCTTAACCTAATAAAAACTAACATAGAAAAGCTTTCCGAGTTGAAATAAATGCAATTTTGGCTTAGTTATGATCGATTTTCATGTAAGGATATATAAACTTTGGCTTCCCGAAGTTAACTTCCTTTCTTGTTGTATTATATTTTTATTTTAGATCTTTCTTTGGCACATTAAGTTGTAGATCTAAATTCGAACTTCAGTTCTTGGAAAAGTTCTATATTTAGGCCCAAAAATAATGCCCCAAAATAAACCGAAGCTCGACTGTATATAGTCGCCAAGTGATCGCTGGATCGCTGGCCAAATGTTCATCGATCAACCTCCATTAAGCCGCCGGAAACTTGCCCAAGCCCTGCACAGTTAGTAAAAAACTACTCAACAGAAATAAAAAAAACCTCGCTAGGTTATCAATTTCGGTCGCGATTTATCCGCCTGTCAAGATAGCAACCGAGAAATTGGTCTAGAACCTGGACGGAATTGGAATTGGAATTGGAATTGGGTCTGGACGGGGTTCCTATAGCCACTGCCGTATCTATATCTGGTCTGGGTCGACCTTACACAATATGTTTTCCACCAAGCCGCCGAAATCGATGATCTTGTTGTTGTTTTAGCACTCGCTTTTTTTTTTATATATATTTAATGAATTAAATTTTGTATTTGAAGAGCATCGATTTGACACTGTCAGCCATAAGAAAACCAACACAGATTCTATAATTAGTTAACGCTTTATTTTTTTGCCCACTCGAGAATGATTTATTCGATTGTTATTTGTACCAAAAATAAACTGCAAAATCTGATTAAATAAAAAGAAGCCAGCCTTATTAGTACAAATGGGTCGGGTACTTACTATATCTTGATCGGGCATCTGATGGATCCGCCAGAATGCGTCCGGAACATTGATGGATCCCTTGTCCAACTGCTCTCTTGATTGATCAACGATCTTCACTTGCGGCGGATTGGGGATTTCTTGGGTTTTAGATCACTTTTATGAGCAGTTGATGGGACTAAAAAGAGTTAGTTCCGCTGATAAGGGTTTATAAATTAAAATAATAGCGTTATTAATACAGAAAAATGATCTCCGAGACTAAAGATCGAGCTTTTTTTTATGGATTATTATATGGATTATGGATTATTATACCTTTGAGGATATTATAATTTCAGTCAAGAGCTTGGCAACGCAGTGAAGGAGTCATTTCCGACCCTATAAATCATTTATATTATTATGATTCAATTAAATCTGCAAAGATATATAAAGTTCGGCTTCCGGAAATTAGCTTCCTGTCTTGTTTTTAGATCAATTTTTAAACTAAAATGAGATCTAACAGCAACTAATATATTTATTACTTATAATAATGCAAGTTTTAAGAGATAAAAATGATCTCAGACTCTAGGGATCGATTTTGTGGATAATTTTCTTAACTTTTACTACATTTTTTGGTACTAAAAAGTTTTCTTATGCGTATTCTTATATGTATTTATTATTAAAATGATCGTTTGATAGACACATAATTATATTTTAGTTTTCAAAAAACATCTCATGTCAGAATGTGGAAATATCCCACAGATATACCCAAAATCGGTACAGTTCAAACCTAAAAAAAAAAAAACAAAAATCATTCATATAACATGATTATGTCACGATCGTTGCCGTCGATCGGATCGCGCGAGATCCGTTCCTGTGATTACAACATCGCGGGTGCGCAAAACTTGCCCGATCGATAGCAGAAGGTATATATATATATATATATATATATATATGTATATAAGGTAGACTAGGTACTTGCAGGTACCTTATATATATATATATATATAGAGGCGGAGGCGGTGTCGATCTTGCCATCTGCAAAGCACTCGCGATCCGAGACTCGAGACTTGGGACTCAGGTGAAATCTATTCCCGCGCCAATCCAATCCCTTTCCGCCTGCTCCCTTTTACCGCATTTACTTTGTAAAATTTTTGGCTGCCTGCAAATCAAAATATATATTTATTTCTTTTATTTTTCTTTTTTTCCTACGATCGAAATTTGTCACGTGGCATCAGAGAGAAACCCTCATACATAGCAGGGAATAGCAAAGAAAAAAGAAAAAAAATGCTGAAAAATAGAAAAGAAAAGAAAGCGAGCAAAAGTTTACACGGCAACGCGCTTCGACGAAAACAACACAAAAATAAATCGAAATTTTGCAATCATCTGCGAGATCGGTTGCTCCTCCCACGGTCCCGCGATCACTCGGTGGGCCTGGTAAATGTGTGTGCTTTTTCCTCTGGTTAGGTCATATTCCTCATTTCTTACCTTCTGCCTCTTTCTTGTGACGATCCTGTGCTTTTTCTGTGTTGCCCTGCTAGTGTTCCTTTTCCACTGTTCCCTTGCCATTGTTATCCCGAATTTCCTGTGGTGAAGTTCCCTTTCTCTAAAATTGAATCCTGCTCAAATGTTATGTAGATCCTGTGTTTTCAGTGACCCGTGTTCATCTCTCATTATTTTCTACCTTTTTTAAGAGATTTAGCAAGAGAATTTATCTATAATTTTTCATCTGTTCTTCTCCCATTTGTCCGCTTTCTGTTTACAGTAACTTACTATCTATCAGTAACTTTGATCTCTCCTTCTTACTGTTTTCATACTAAATGGTTATATAATAGTAAGATCCTATTTCTTATTTCCATAATGAATAAGGATAAAAATCTCCTGTTTTCCCCCATTTATGTTCTTTTTCACTTGTTTCTTATTTGCCTGAGATTATGTATCTTTTTTGTACAGATCAAATTCAAAAGTTTCCTTTTGTTCCATTCCCTACATTTTCTGCTAATCTTCTTACTTCCGTTACTGTTTCTTTCCGTTTCTCACTATACCATACGAAATAATACAAACTCTTTCCATTTCTTTTTATTTTGTTTTTTCTTTGACAAATTGATAGAAATATTTCTTTTCTTTTTCTTATCCTTATTATTTTTTGTTAATTTGCTTTAAATTAATATTTTATTTTATTGAAATACTATAATAGAAATAGTGATTAATGATCAAAGAGTTTAGAAGATTTTCGATATGATATCGAGCACATTATAATCGCACTTTTCCTCTCGATATTTATCCCAAATCTCATCTATAAATCAATATTTATTGGCACAGTAAATCGAAATGGAATAGAGATAGCTAATCAAAGCTTACTATATTTTTGATTCGATATCGATATTTATCGAGATCATTATTACCGCACTTCTTCGTTCGACATATGTATATATCCTGTCAATAAAGCAATATTTATATTTAGTGATAACGGAACAAAGCTTACTATACTTTCGATATGATATCGAGTGGTGAATTTTCAAAGTTTTCGATATTTATCGAGATTATTATTACCACACTTTTCCTTTCGATAAACACCCCTTCCTTAATCCCAAAAGGGGTCCCCTCTCCCCCTCTTTCCCTGTCCGCAAATGTCGCAAAAATTCTTTAGTTTTTCACTCTGCCGAAGCAGTAGAAGAAGAAGAAGAAGGGAAAGCGCGTCAAGTGAAAAACAATGACTCGAGAACCGAACCCCCCTACCCCCCTACCCCTTGAACAGAACACAACACAAAAAAAAAAAAAGAACCAACGATCCCAAGCCCCAAACCCATCCAATTCGATCGCTGCTGCTGCTGCTGCTGCTGCTGCTGCTGCTGCTGCTGCTGACGATGATGTGGCTGTGCCTCTGCCTGTGACTGTGCCCGTGGAGATGTGTGTGGCTGGCTGTGGTGGGGCTGATGGTGCTGCGGTGCTGATGGTGCTAGTGCTGCTGCTGTTGCTGCTGTGGGGCTCGTGATTGGCGCACACATTGGCAAACGAGAGCACTTTATTTTTAAACGTTTTAAAAATACGATCATTATAGAATTTGCGGCTTAGTCATACCCCGCCGCCGAAATGTGCCAAGCGAATTGACCAGCGCGAAACCGAGTAGAGATCCGATCCGATCAGGGGGCCCGCTGATCGCTGCTATATAGTATAGGTACTATACCTAGTACTGGTCCCCCCTTCCCCCCAGGAAAGTCTTAAGCCATAACCCGTGACACGGATATCCATCACATCACATCACAGCCCAAGATGATCGCCGAGATCAAACGGGAATCGGTTCGTTCCATAAATCCCCCTTTGCACAGTCAGCCAAAGGAATTACGTAGAGCTATAGCCGGGACGATATGTCTAGATTATGAGAGCTACATCTGGGGTATACGTATGGGAAATATATGTTTAAATTTTAATTTAAATTGTAAATGTATAAAATAAGATAAATATTAAATAAGATAAAATAAGATAAGATAAGAAATGGAACAAGCTTTACTTTATAAAATAGTCACAATTCTTAATTTATTTTGATTTAAGCTTTTATACCCTATAAAGTGAATATATTCTTTCTCATCATCAACAGCCAAGTCGATCTAGCCAAGTCCGTCCGCCTGTCCGTCTGTTCGTTTCTACAAAAACTAGTCTTTCAGTAGCTATCTTAACGAATTTTTTCCAGTTAATCTTCTTTCTATTTCCTTTAGAATATAATTCGTCACGGATCGGAGGACTATATCGCATAGATGCCATTAGAAAGATCGGGAAACTTATAGGAAAACCAAATCTAACAATAAGCCCGTTAGATTTGGTTTTCCTAGAAATTTCCCGATAAAGCTAACGCTACAGAACTAAAATTTTTCCTTTGTAAATCTATAAATGAACATCCTGAATTCATCGAGTTCATCTGAAAATGAACCATCCGTTATCAAGAGGTTATCCTACAGTTGGATCTACAATTTCATAGTTTGTTTACTAAGAGGTCAATGATAAACCTAAAAAATCCTTACAAAATCCATCTGAAAATATATATACTACCGATTCAGAGCTTGCCAAGCTGATTCAGTAATTTCCAAAGCAGATATCCTTCAGTTTAGGCAACAATATCATGTAAATTGCAGCTAAAATCTCTATAAACCATCTGAAAATATACGTAGTAACCGATCACCAAAGGGGCTATCCTCCAGTTAAATTCGATTATTGTATTGCTGCAAACCAAAGATCCATCATAGCCACGCCCATTTCAATGGTTAATATCTCTCCGCAAAGCCAAATCCCAGCCCCAAAATTCAATGATAAAACCAGTTTAATTAAATGTTTTTTTTTTTAGTTTTCTGCTGTTAATTTAATCAATTCGCTTTTGTTGTTGATTTTTGCTTGGTTGTTGTTGTTGTTGTTTTGTTGGTGTTTTTATGGTCACAAAATTATTGTATTTGTTGTTGTCAAGTGTATATCTTTTTTATATAGAAAAATACTGATATTTCTATAGCTCTAAAGATTTCCCTTCGCAAAAAAAAAAAACGTCTGGTTTTGTATATATATAAATATATTGTATATATGTATATTGTATATAATTATTATTATTATTGTTAACTCTTTTACATTTAATTTCTTGCTCTCATTTGTAAATATATATATGTATATAGAATATATATATATATTGTTTAAGCTTCAGTTTTCAACAATTTGTTTTATTTTAATGTTTATTACAAAATTTTGTTTTGTTTTGTTGTTTTTCAATATCACAAGAATTTTCAATTTTCAATTTCCAAATGTGGTGTGTGTATGTGTGTTGGTGTTTTGTGTGTGTGTGTGTTTTAAAGCTTGTGTTTTACTCTTAACAAATTTTTCTCTCAGTTTCTCTGCGTTGCATTTTTCTCACATTTTACCACACCCCCTTTATCTCTCTCTCCCTTTTCACAAATTAAATTTAAGCGTTGAAATTCCTTTTCTTACTATTTTTTTTTTTTAGCAAAATTCAAATGTTTCGCTTTGCTGCTTGATTTTTCTACACAACTATTTACACTTGAAAAAAAAAGTACAGACACACTTCAAAAAATACACGACTTACGCCTAATTTGTTCTTAGTTGGTAGCAAAAAAAAAAAAAAAAGAATAAAATATATATAAAAGTATATGGTCTTAAGGCCTACGGGTTGCTTTCGGGGTTTATTTTTAGTTTTTTTCTCTTTTTGCTGATATGCTTGGAAGATATATGTTTTTGTTCCACTTACGATCCTAACGTTCTTTAAGGTAAGACTTAGGTGCTAGTTAAAATAAAATATTAAAGATACTAATTAATAGAAAAAAAAAATGATGGCTTAGATAGCTAAAAGGCCAGGCCCAGTGACTGCCATAACTTCCGATATTGGTGGGATTGCTGCTCCGTATCCTTCGTATCCTCCTTCTCCTTCTTATCCTTTTGCTAAGTATTTTTGTTGCAAGTGCTTCAGGCCACCAGGGTCAGATTCGAGGGCGCCGCAGGGCTGCCCGAGGTGAGGATCAGGGGCGTCGCTGTCCTGGCCAGCGCCTGCTCCTGATCCAGCCAGCGCTGCAGGTGCGCCTGCTGATGGTGGTGGGCCTGCTGCTGCTGCTGGTGCTGCTGCTGCTGCTGCTGCTGGATGTACATCAGGTTGTTGTCGTTGTAGACGGCATGCAGCTGCAGGTTGAGGCTGTAGTTGCCGCTGAGGCTGCCGCTGCCGCTGCCAGTGCTGCTCCGGCTGCTGCTGTTGTCGCTGTAGGTCGAGGAGCTGCTCTCATAGCCGGAAACGGGCGATCCTTTGGGACAGCAGAAGCCGGTGGGCGAGAGGGCGGGCGCCGAGAAGGGGCTGAGGGGTGTGCCGCTGCCACTGCTGCTGCTGCTGCTGCTGCTGATGCTATTGGCTTTCGCATCGTGCTGAAACTGAGGAGGACTCCCCCTGGAGCTGACGCTGACGGGAAATGTCTGCAGGGGGCAGTGAAAGCTGGAGCTGGAGGAGCGTCCTGGCGATACCGCCGCATACGGATGATTGCTCCAAATGATGGGATCCCTCTGTTCGCACACAGTTGCCTTCTTCTTAAGGCGGCGGCTCTGCTGCTGCTGCTGCTGCTTCTCGGACTCCTCCTCATCGTCATCCGCATCGGCATCGCGGGCCTCCTGCTCCTCTTCATCGCCGTCCAGATCCTCCCTATCCTCCTCAGGCTCATGCTCGTGCTCGTGCTCCTCCTCGTCATCCAGCAAATAGGGCTTGAAAAGCTTGACCTGCTTGGAGGGCAGCTTGTTGTTGTGCTCCTCGGGCTGCTCTGTCTCCACGTCCACTTCCACTTCCACGTCCTCGTTCTCCGTCTCCGTTTCCGTTTCCGGCTCCAACTTGATGGCCGCCTGCTCCAGCTTACTGATCTTATCCGGCTGCACCGGCATGGTGATCACCTTGCGCTTCCTGAAGGTCAGATCCACGCCGGCCCCTGTTGCATGACCATCCTGGTCATCCTTCTCCAGCATCTGCATTTGACGGCGAGCAGAGGAGCCAAGGGACAGGTCCATGGGCGCAGGCGTAGCCACCGCTTCCAGGCGACTCTCCAGATGATAGGCGGCGGCTGCGGCGGCGGCGGCATGGTAGGGATAGGGCATGTGTGGAATGTGACTGACGGCGGAGCTGCTGCTGTTTCCGGGGGAGCTGCTGCTCAGGATTGGCACTTGTGTTGGCACTTGGTTGCTGCTGCTGCAGCTGCCGCTGCTGCTGCTGTTGCTTGGATTGCTGCTGCTGCTGGTGCTGCAGGCGCTGCTGCTATATGGCAATGTATTGGCGCTGGTTGGGCTGGGCTGGGGCAGGGCATGGGTATGGGGATGGGGAAGGGGGCTGCCATTGGTTGCATTGGAGCTAGCATTGTTGCTTGTGGCCATGGCTGCTGCTGCCACCACGATCTTTGCGATCTTGGCCGCCGAAAGCTGATTGTTGCTGCTACCATTGGTTGCTGGAGGCAATTGCTGCATCTTCTCCTGCTGCTGCTGCTGCATCTTCTCCTGCTCCTGCTGCTGCTGCTGCTGCTGCTGCTGCATATGAGGATGCACTGGCACTGGCACATGCAGATGCGGATGGGCTGCCGCCAGCGGGTGCGGATGCGGCACCATGCCATTGGCCAGCAGATGATGGGCATGATGGGCCGCTGCCGCTGCTGCTGCTGCTGCTGCCGCCGCTGCTGCCGCTGCGGCAGCATGGTGATGATGGTGATGGTGATGATGGGCCTGGGCCTGGGCCTGGGCATGGACATGGTGGGCATGGTGGGCATGATGCAGCTGATGGACCAAAGGATGGCTCAACGGATGGAACACCTTGACGGGCGTGGGCGAAACGGACGAAGGCTGCTGCGGCGACAGTTGCTGCTGCTGCTGCTGCTGCTGCTGCTGTTGCTGCTGTGACTGTTGGGGGGCAAGGTGATGCGGATGTGGATGCTGCTGCTGCTGCTGTTGCTGCTGATTGTTGGCCACCGATGAGCGCAGATTGGACTCGCACTGCAGCCACTTTTGGATCTGGCGTCGGTGGATATTGTACTTCCTGGCCGTCGCCCGCTGGTTGCCCTTGCAGTCGTTGTCGTTGCGATACGACTCCAGGACCTGCAGCTTGAAGTGCGGCGTGAAGATGCGGCGGCTGCCCATTTTGGGGCTGCCGCTGCTGTTATTGTTGCCGTTACTGTTGCTGCCGTTACTGTTGCTGTTACTGTTACTGCTATTGTTGTTGTTGCTCTCCGTGCTCGTCGCATCCTTGGGCCGCTTGAAATTCAAAGCTCCGCCGTTGATCAGACTCTGCTCGCTGCTGCTGCTATCCATTTTTTAAGGTATTTTCCTCTGGGTTTTTCTTGGCGTGTATAAAAACGTTTGAATAGCAAAAATATATATGTTTATATATATATATATTTCGCGTATAAATTTGTTGTTCTCTCTCGTGCTCTGTTCTTAGGTGCTTTTGTTGTTGTTGTTGTAGCTGTTATTGCTACTTGCGTGCGACGCTTGCGCTTTCATAACTCGCGATCTGGCAGCTCTGTTCCACACGGCAGCAGCGACGTCGACGGCGACGACGCTTACAGACACACACTCTCAAAAAACTCAACTCAACCTCAACTCGAATCGACTCGACTCGACTCGCACACGCTCGCACTTTGAAAAATCCGTTGCGTTTCTTCGTTTCGTTTTTGGGTTTCTTTTTGTTTTTACTTTTTGAATATATTCAATTCACTGTTAAAAAAATAGTGCATGTAATATTAATATTGTTTTGCCAGCGCAGTTGTTGTAAGTTTTGTCTGAGTTAGTGTTCACTTCGTTCTCATAACTCGCGTTGCGATCCGCACGGCAAGGAATCCAAAACACAATTGTTCTGCCCTCGGCGTTCTAGTTCGAAGATACGTTCTAGACTGCCTCGCTCAGTCGCTGCCTCTGCCGCGGCCTGCGTCGCCGTCGCTGACGGCTTCGCTCGTGCTCGTTCACTCACACACACTCGGACAGAGCGCCGCCTTTGCTGCCTGCCTGTCTGCTCGCGTTCGTGTGGGTGTGCGTGAGTGTGAGTGAGAGTGGCTGAGCGAGAGAGAGAGCCGTGCCGAGCTGCGGCGCAACAACAACGGCGCCGAGCACTGCAGACAAACTGACGACAATCGTCGGCGAGGTGTCTGCGCTTCCATGTGTGCGTGTGGAGCGAGCGAGACGCCAGACCCCAGTGGCCGTACCCGTTCTTGTTGTTGCTATTACTGCCGCGGCGCTTTTGTGCGCCGTGCTGTTGTTCTTGTTGTTGGTCGTGCACGGTGGGACCGAATGGACAGCAGGGGACGGACGCGCCCCCTCCCCTGGCGGCACCCCTTCCTTATTCCATTCCGGAGCGCTGCCACAGTCACCCGACGACTCGACTGACTAACTGACAAACATCGCGGCGGCGGAGGTACTGTGGGGCCAAAGCATTAAGAATGTCGAATTTATAAAGTTATAAAATATCATACATAACTTTAGTTTAATATTTTTAATCAATAATATTTTTACATTCTTAGTTCAAATCTAATTAAATACAGTTTATTTATTTTTAAGATTTTTTTTTATGTGAGCAAGCTTTTTAAAAAATAAACAAAGTTAAGCTTAAAATAAAAATTTTAAACATAAAATTCTCATTTCCAATGAAAAGTTTAGCAATTTTATTTTATTTTTATATAAAATTGTGAGATACTTATATATGTATTTTAAGCTTAGAAAATTTTGAACATTTTACTTTTAAAAACTTATTATCTATACCTAAACCCTGCAATACAGCAAATATTTTAAAAATACATTACGCTTCACTAAAATTTTTAAAACAAAACCAAATAAAAAGGAAAATAATAAATATAAACTCCCCTTTCAATGCCCTTAGCCAAAGCTACTTTGCTTTTGTTTTGGCCCCACTGTGCTGCGACGACGTTAGCGACGTTGCGGTTGCTGTTGCCGTGTGTGCTGTGTGTGGTGTTGTTGTTTCACTGCTGCTTGGCTGCGCTACAAATTCGCTGGCTCTGCCAGTTTTTCACACACACTGGCGCACCCGGAATGGCGCACAGCACACGAGCGCTAGCAAGTGCCCGAGTGTGTGTGCGCCAGAGTCGTGGCTGCCAGACATTCTGGCACTGCCACTCCACGCCCCCCGCCCCTGTTGACCCCCACCCCTTAGCACTCGCACCCGCTTTCGCGCACGACCGACGCAACAGATCGTCGCCCGAACTTGTTGAGCGCGCGAGAGCGGCAGCGGCAGCGACGGCAGCTGCTCTCTCATTCTCTTAAATCAACTGTTGAATGTGCAATGCAACGAGCGTTGCATTTTTTTATATTTTTACACGCACACATACATACGGACATTTCCAAATATCTTCCTTTTTTACTGGCTGCTATGGCCGTGGGTGCACATATGTACATATGTATGTATGTTTCTGTGGTATATGTATACATAGCTTATTTCTGTCGACGTTGCCGCCGTTCTGTCTAAGCTCGAAAAAATCAACAGCAGAGTGCAATATGCACCCAAGAACAACAACAACAGTGCCCCGCACTTGTTGCAAATGACAAACGAAAATGCTGCTGCTGCGGCCTGCTGCCTCTTCTTCTTCACAGTGTTCTTCATCTTGTGATTCTCCTGCTTCGGCGAAAATCTGGAATTCATGAATGAAACACATATGCACGCAGCCACCTCTCTCTCCCTCGCTCGCTCGCTCGCTCACCTCCTCAATGTGTTGGTGTTTGTGTTCGGGACAGTGGGCTGCTTTGCTTGCGTGTGTATGCAAATTCATAAATAACAAAAGACAAAAAAATAACAAAAAATAGAGTGTGTGGTGAACATCAATTTGCGCGTGCGAGATGATGGGGGAGAGAAGAGAAAAGCAAGGGAGCGGAGATCTTTGAGTCACCTAGCTGAAAAAACGATGATAGATCTCTGGACCCGAAATGATTCCCACGTCGCTTCTGCCCCGCGCCAGTGTACCGCATCTCGCTCTACGCCCCCCTTTTGCCCCACTGTGTGACACACCGACGACGGACTGTCTGGAAGGGAATGGAAAGATCAAGGAGGAGCAACAAAGATGGCAATACAAGATGGAGCCTGAAGAAAGGATAAGAAAAAAAAACTCCTGCATTGAGAAAAATAAGTTTAATTTGGAAAAGCAAGCCAGAAATGCAATACACTGAGAATAATAATAAAAAAGCTTGAGTACACTGAAAGAAAGGCAAAAAGAACCAACTTTAAAATGTTATTAAAAATCAAAAAACATAAAAAAAAAAATAAAAACCATTATTTAACCCGATTAAATATTCTAAAAAAGCTCAAGGATATCTACAAAATGTTCATGTTTCGTAAAAAAAAACTTTTTAAAATCCTTTGCTAATGAAAAAATATTTTAAAAATTTGAAAAAAATCTCGAAAAAAATAAGGCGAGAAAAATACATTTTTGAATTGCATTTCCAAGTAAAGCGGCCACAAACAACCCAAAAATATGCCGAAAAGAACGCCGCACACATACACACATATGCACAGAATTCAATCGACAAAAAAGTTCAAAAGCAACACACACACATACACATCGACAATCTCACATAAAAATCAAAAGAATTCCACTTTTTTTTTATTTAGACCCCGTCGGCTTCTAAATCGATTTATCAAAAAACAAAACAAAAAAAGAAGCGGAAAAGACGAAGGCAAAGAGATAAAAATTGAATATAAAAGGTAACGTAAAAATCGAAGAAACCTATACACACACACACACACAAACACGCAGACACATGAATTGATTAAAAAGTTGAGAAAAAAAAAAACAAGTATAAAAAATTGGGAAAGGGAAAGGGCGCGGCAGCGAAAAAGGAGGAGAAGGTGGAGAAGGAGAAGGAGAACGACGTGCTGGGGCACTTATGATCTCCGATCGTGGCGAGAGAATGAGGAGGAGGAGAAGAAGAAGGAGGAGGAGGAGGAGTAGGAGAAGGAGAACGAGGAGCAGGCCTCAGGTTGCTTTTGCTGACCGACGCTGCCGCCGCGCTGTCTGCGTTTGAATAAGCCCACACAAACAAACACCGAACGACAGAAGGAGAGAGAAGACTCGAGAAGAACGGGACACGCAAGGGAAGGCCCGAAGAAGAACTCCACAAGATTGAGCTTCGCTAAGAAGACGAAGAAGAGGAAACACAAATGCGTATCCTGGCAGAATCAAAATTCTAAATATACAGACATACATATATCCTTTATATACTGGGATACAGTCAATCTTCTACGAAGTCTGGGTTTACCTTCTTTAGGAAGAAGATTCTTCTTAAAGCTCAAACATAATATTCTTCCAAAGTCTCCTAGAAAACAGTTGAAGATTCTAGAGTATCTTTCCAGCAGACTTTCTTTTTATAGACTAATATCTATACAAGATACAATAGCTCACTAGACTTTATAAAGAAATACGATCTCTGTACCTTAAATCTTCCACAAGTTTTAAAAGCTTAATTCTTCTAACAGGTCAGTCCTTGTTTTCAATATTAAATACAAATTGTGTCCAAAGGCTACATCCTAAAAAAACAGATGAGCTTCTAGAACTCTATGGATACTGAAAAAGATGGAAGACTATCTTCTGAAGCATTGAACTTAGTACCCATTCAAATATACAGTCCAAATTCTTTTCAAGATACAACATACCACTACTTTATATAGAAAAACTATCAATACACCTAAGATCTCTTACAAATTGATACCAATTTTTCTATAGCTCTTATTCTATATGTGATTCAAGTCAATGATATATAATTTCACCATAAGGACGAATAGCATGTGACTAGGTGAGAAGCTCTTTGGGGAAACAAAACAAGCAGGAAATTCCTGAACTATGAACAAGAGGCATGCTCATTTAGCTTATGACTAAACCCCTAAAAGAAATTATACATATATACATATAGCTGCATACAGGCGAGCCTTATCAGGCGATAAGATCAAACAAAGGCGATTCAAGTGCCAAGTTCTATTTGTCGGCCAATAAAAGTCGATTCTGTAAACAATTTTCGACGGAATGGGAATGGGGCTCGAGCAATTACAAAGTGCACTATAGTGGCCGTCGACAATCGGAATCAGAATACCCATATATATATGTATATATATTATACACACAGTTCAGAGCTGTAGAGCCCACTCATATCGGTACTATCTATCTGAACACGTAGTGCCCCCGGGGTTATCTCTTTGCCACTGACCAACCACCACTCTGGGTATCTTTATGGGGTACGTCACCCCTCAAATAAACCCTATTACCCCCCACCGATCCACGTGGGCCGATCACGTTTTGGGTTGACGAACAAAAAAGCATACATCCAGGAAAACATTGTGTTATATCAGCGGCAGAAGGCCTAAGTGATATTATTATTATTACAAATTGCATGTTTCACTCTCTTATTTTAACACCGATTTTGCAATGCATATGGCAATGTATGATCTGTACTATAACACGTCTCTGCTACATTTCAGATTAACTCATATCAATCTGTGTATAGGTTGTGGGGTTTGTTAAACTATCTGTATGATGGGCTGTCTTTCAAATACTCTGATCGCTTCTTATCACTTTAAATATAAATAATTAATTGATTAGATGATTATTCTTTGAGAAAGAAACTAGAGCTAGAGCATCGTGTTACTGTTCGTTATTTAAGCTAGATGGGTAACCTTCTCAAGGTAAAGGTTTAGATTATCTTGGGGTTCTTTAAGCTCGCAGGATATCTTTGCAAGAGATGATGTCATTAGAATATTCATAGTTAGGATCAAAGTCTTCCCAAGGTCAAGTTGTACAACTGCTAGAGGTATTTAAACTCTGAGGATCTCTATGCAAAAGATGATATCATGGTTATATTCATAGTTTGACACAGTTTGAAATCTTTTTAACGAAAAGCTTTTGAATCTTTTCAATTTAATGATTTTTTAGTTACTTGAATGCCAGCTTTAAAGGTTAGTACAACTTATTTATCTGGTATATGGTTATTTTCTAACCAAGAAAATCGTAGCTTATTAAGTTACCTAACTTCTTGATCTCCAATTCGCTTGTAAGCTTAGTTGAGAGTCCCCCTCTATTGGGGACTATAGGTTATGTAACCCAAAAACTCGAGTCACTTATGGTTTTTTTTTTTTTTTTTGCTCGTATGACGTATCATTTGCTGGGCTACTGCTGAGAATGTGTGAAATATCCATTTTCAGTCCGTCAGTCCCGTCCTGCCCCCCCTTCGAAATCTTAACGACTTCCAATGGCGGCATTAAGGATCGTTCGCTGCACAATCGTTACGTTCTCCGTTCCCGCCGCGGTTCCTTCTCTCCCTCCTTATGATTCCCAATTGCCGATTCCTCGACTCCAAGTCCGATTCCAGGTAACTACGAACCGAAGCGAACTCAGGCGCCTAATGGATAGTTCTTCTTGGAAAAGAAAGCGGCCTGCCAAAGCTGCGAGTCAAAAAGCCAGCGTCATGGTAAAGTAACGTTGTCGTCGTTGTTGTCGTTCCCCCTTCCAAGCCCCCTTCCAAGGCCCCTTCCAACCTACGCTGCCCCGCTCCTGATTCCCGGTGCCTAGTGCCTGATGCCCGATGCCTGGTGCCTGGTGCCTGGTGCCTGGTGTATAGTGTATGGTGTATGGTGTATGGTGCCCCTATGGGCCAGACATTGGGCCGCCGCCTTGGCGGTTTTGGAAGGCGCATAAAAATGCACGCTGACCATATACAAAGGAAAAAACCGCGCCACATAAATTTGTTTATGTGTGTGTGTAAGCCAAGGAGAAGAGCAGCAAAGAAAGGCGCAAGAGGGGGGCTACACTGTAACAAAGTTATTCAAAGTCTAATAGAACAAAAGAAAAGAAGAAAAGAAACGATCGCACCGAAGCACTACCCTAAGAAGGTGAGGTTTCGATAATGGGAAAATGCAGGTTACAAAATGAGTTCATAAAAAAATATAAAACAAGGATTTCAGACAATTGATCTTAAAAATTTTGAAAAAAAGCTTTAAATTTTGTTGCAGTGCAAACATGAGAAAGGCAATGCGCGAAGGCAAAACTTTTATTACTTTTTCCAAGAATTGGAATTTCTTGGATCCTTGTGTGTTGCCTGTTTTTCGCCTCGCTTCGCCTGACTTTTAATGCGCTACCCTCCTCTTTTCCTCCCATTCGTTGTCCTCTCTCTCTTTTTCTCTGTTTGTGTCTACTTCTCTCCTTTGCGAAGGGTCCTCTTCTTCTTTTTCTTGCTCCACACATACATACACACACCTTGGAGCTTCAGGTGTTCCTTCATTTTCTTCCTTTTTACGTCCTCTCCTTTAAGTCACCTCTTTGGAGCTCCGGCTAGTTAGCAAACGTAGCTGCTGCTGCTGCCGGCGTCGCCGTTTTGCGGTTGCAGTTTGCGGCATTCTTTTTGGCCTAGAGGCGGGGCTCAGGGGGGGCTCGGCCCAGAAGGGGTCAGGAGGGGGCTGCCGTCGTCGTCGAATTGAGTCAATTTTTGTTTTGCAGTCTCAAACGTGAACCAAAATGAACAAAGCGCATAAATAACGTAAAAAAATATAAAATACAAAAAAAAAAAAAAAATAGTCAGAAGAAGCGGGCAGAAGAAAATGAAGCAGCAGAAGACGGTGCTGCCTGGGGCCTGTGCCTCAAATATTGGGGCCCTCCAACGCCAACACACGAACACGTAACACACACACACACAAACACAACAAAAGAAAGAAAAATAATAAAAATACCGAACCAAAGCGAACGCAGCGCCTACAGCTAAAGTTGCAAGAATAGCAACTTTTGGTATAAAAATTAATAGGGTCACTTCGTTCGTTATTTTTTTTAGCTTTCTTTGTGTTTTTCTTTTTTATGTGTATATATATTTAGCGATAACCGATCTAATCTAATCGCTATAAAATCTATTGATACATCAAACACTAGCCATGGCATCGAATTAAAAACAAACAATTGTAATTGCAAAACAATTTGAAATTTTGCCAAATAATTTAATTTAAATTAAACCTTTTCTTATTTTGAAATTTCTTGTAAGGTGGTATTCTGGAATATCCTTTTATCTCCTTTTCAATTTTTCCGTGTGATTTCTTCTTTTCTTCCTATTTATTAAAGTTTTTTTGCTTAAATAGATCGATTTCGTTATTATGCTAACTGTCGCTACTTGTATGACTGTTATTGTGAACACAGCGACAGACCAGCGGACGCCTACGTGCGCAGCCAGCAACAACAACAACAACCGAACGAAAAGTTGCCTCTGCCGATGCAGCTGTGCACAGCGGTGGCACACGGGATCAAGAGGCGGGGGAGCAGGAGGTGGGAGAGAGGGACAAATGGAGAGAGAGAATCGTATCGAAGACTGGCAGACAAACTGGCAGGCGGCTCTTCCTCTTCCTCTCTCCATTGCTTCTGCTGCTGCCGCTATTGCTTCTTGCTTGTTCCTCCTCCTCCTTCAGCACTTATTCTTCTTCTTCTTCGGCTGCGCCCCAAGCAGCGCAGCATAAAGCGCCACACTTGCAGTGGTGTGCGTGTGTGTATGCGATTACGAGTTCACTCTCGCACTCGTGCTCGTTGGAACTCCCGCTCGCCCTCTCCCGCTGGCTACTACACTGCTGCTGCTTCTTCTTCTTCTTATTCTTCCACTTCACAGCTTTATGTGTGTATCTGTGCGGCATTTGTATTTTTAGTACAAAATTGTTGTTTAAACAAACAGGTTTTTTTTACACCGCACACACCATACATAACTCGTCTTTCGAGCTCCTCACCGCTCTGCACTCCCCCTCTCACCGTCTCACTCTCCCCGCTTGCCGCTTGCTGTTCGCCCCCCACTCTTTTGCAGCGCCACACTATGTGTGCCGGCAACGCCGACGTCGACGCCGATGTCGGGAGTCGACGCCTCCGCTTGCAGTGGTTGTTGCGCCGTTGTCAATTTTCAATTGGAAAGACACAGACAGAGCGGCAGCGAGGCAATCAATGAGTCGGCAACGGGTAGGGGCGGAGCGGGGGGGTTTAGCTAATTTAAGTTGGCCAGCCCTGGCGCCATGTTCGTTGCATTTTTGTTGTGCGGCAACCCTGGCTGCTCCACAGGAAATACATACACACTGATGTGGCTGTGCACCTCGCTCTCACTGAAATGCTTGGAGTGAGCGAGAGAGCTTTCAGGATCACAGCTTTGTGCCACGTTCGCAGGCAGCTATAGCAGCAGCAACAACAACTGAAAAGCTCTGCTCAACAAAACGGCGCCTCAACGTCTGCGTTGGCGGCAGCAGAGAGAGAGAGAAAGAGAGGGCAAGCGAACGAGCGCTGCACAGTGGCAATCGGCAAGGTGTACCAAGCTAATGTTATTTAATTTAATTTCGTATTCACACGTTTCGGTTAACTGCAGGCGCTAGAGCGGGATGGCAGACGGATAGCGGACGGGAGCAGCAAGCGCCAAAGTTCGTCTCTATAGGTGTGTGTGTGTGTGTGTGTGTGCGGATGAATGCGGTTCGGAGAGTGAACGAAAAGAACGACAGCGAGAGAGAGAGAGCCAAAGAATGAGTGGTTGGGGGCAGAAAGATATGGGGAGCCAGAGAGCCACATTCATCCAACGCCTGTTCATTCGCTGACGTCGCTCTGTCTGCTGATCCAACAAAGAGAGCAAGCAACCGAGCGAGCTCGCAAGCTCGCCCAACAGGTACACACAGCCAAGGAGCCAAAGGTGGGATAGAGACGGCAAGGGTGAGGGCGAGCGAGAGCAAGCCGAAAGAGAGCGAGATTCCGAATCCGATTCCGATTGTGGCTGCCGCTGTTGAAAATCGGCAACGTCGCCACCGATCGCCACCAGACAGAATGTCGCCAGTTCATGCTACGCCGCCAGACACTCTGTCGTCGGTGTTGCGCCGCCGCCGCCGCCGCCTCTGCTGCTGCTGTCGTCGTTGTTGCTGCGGCTGCTGCTGCTCTCGCTGTCGACGTCGACGCAGCTGTGTCGCTGCCTCCGCCGATCGCTGGCCGCAGCACAACAACAGGAACACCACCCCCTGGACCCCTTTGCACCACCCACCGCATCCCTGCTACAGGCGAACCTCCAAGAAATGCACTTTCAGAGCCCAATATGGCTTTATTCTATAAACTGCTTTATAAATATCCGATCGACTGACATCCATGAAGTATATCTGAAGTTGAATTATCAGAAAAGTAATAATGTAATCAACAATTCTTCAGAATTTATTCTTTCTATCCGTAAACTAAACTTAAATTTTGATTCTTAACGCATTTTACAACACTGAACCGTTATTAGAACCTATCTCAAGATAATCAATTCTAAAAGAAAAAGGTAGAATCTGATCATAAAAAGAACCTCCGTTGAAGAATCAGTTAAAAGATCAATAACAATGTTTAAAGATGAAAATTCTCAGTCTTCTTTGAAATCTACAAAGTAAAGAAGAGAAAATTGAAGAATCTACCATAATTTTTGGGAAGCTATAATACTGTTCAATTTTTATGGATACTAAACTCTCTTAATATAGAAAATCTACCATAAAATAATATAGAGAGGTTATCAGAAGACGCATCTTCTAATATACGATTCAACACGAGATTTAGTTCTAGATCTTTTCAGTTTGTGGGGCTTCACTGTATTTCAGTTTCCCCTTTGGCTTTTGGCTTTCTGCACATGCACATGCCACCCCATATACCTTCGTATATACATCTGTATATATATGTATATATAATATATATAGAAGTATGTGCGTTGTGGTGCGACCTCGACTTTGGCAAACCGATCGATCGATGGACGTAACCAGCAACTACCAACTACAAACTGACAGCAAACTAACTATCAGCCACCAAGTTCGGAATGTGGCCGGGTACTTTTCCACCCGCGGGTATGACTATACCGATGACCACGACTATATACATATAGGTATATATAGATATAGTATAGCTTCTGGAAAACGAAAGCCATCACAAAAAATGGGGAAACCCAAAAGTCGTCATTCAGTCACTTAAATTCTAAATCAAATATGGGTATTATAGTAAAGGAACAATTACAATATAAACACTTATATACATATATCCAGATTCTTCCGAGAACAGAAATTCATAGATCCTAATCATGGGGTAATTTTTTATTTGGATTTTTAGATTGAATGGAAAATATTTAACCATAAAATATGTGGAATTTATTTTATAATAACTCTTTATATCTGACCTCAAGGTTTACACAATTAATAGATCAATTCAGAAGAATTGCTGATTCTTTGATCATTTTCCCTTTAAATTGTGAAATCTACAAAATTTTTAGAGTTAGATGTTCGGAGATATAACTATATAATTAACTAGTTATAAGTTAAAAGCTTAACTTAAATCAAAGATCTAAAGAAGATCAAAGATCTAATCAATTGTAAAATCTAATAAAAACAGATCAAAGAATCTGATAAAGAAAGAGAGATCATAAAAATTTGATCAACGGAAAAATCTTCAGAAATGTTTTCGAAATCCTAAAGTCCAAGGAGGAAATCTCTTTTTATTCTTCCTTAAAACTTTTTCTGTTAAAACTATCCATAATCCAGAACCCCCCAATTTTGAACCTCCTACATTCCGAGATATAAGCTATATTCGAGCAGACTTTGTTGCTAAATGTTTGTAAATAAAACGCAGCCATAAAAGGCATGTTGCCATGCAATTCTTTTGGGGTCCCCTCTATATATATATATATACAGATCTTCCAGAACTTGCTTATATGCACATATATCTATATATATATACACGCACGTTCTCAATGAATTTGTGAGTTCGCTTCGGCCATAACTTGCAATATTTTTCTGTCCAGTCAACATAAATTTAGCCAAATATGTTTCTTTGTATCGGTATTCGTCTATATATATAGTATATATATATATATAGAGTATAGTTTGTATGCAGCCAGCGCCCCCGAGAAGTTCTTTTACTTTCACTTTCGCCATTGCATTTGCATTTCCTCGATCAGCAAAAATATTTTTTGCAAGTTTTAGCATTATTGAGGCGCGTGTGGGTGGTGATATTTATTTCTTGGTTTTATTTTATTTATTGTTTAATTCACTTTTTTTTTTGGTAGTTTCCTGTTCTATTCTACTTAGCTTAATTTTTATTATAAATTTGGAGTATTGCTTATGCTGGTGTTTGCCAGGTTAAAACTATAATGATACTCTTTTGGCTTAGATTGAGGTGAATAATACAAGAAAATCATGAAGATCAGTTAAGAGAAAAAAATGTATGAATAGCAATAAAAGTTTATAATATACTATATATATAGTAATATCCTATTTTTAAGTACTATATTATATAGGAGGTTGGAAACCTTTACAATAATTATTTTAATAAATGTTATATGTAATATTTAAATTTATAAAAGATATTATATATCTTATATTGATCATAAAAATCCCAATTAAAACCCCTTAAGTGTATTACCAAAATTCGGTGTCAGCATTCTAGACTTTTTCCTCATTTTTTTCTTTTTTTTCGATTTTGAACGAACTGCACTTTCGTGATCAGCTGAAGCAGTAACTGGCAACGCGTGATCTGGCCGTATGGAGGTTAATTTACATAGTTACGAAACTTGTTTTCACATCAGCCCCCCATCCATCGCTGCCAGCAGCCATCGATCAGAGCGAATCAAATCAAGAGTGAAGATCGAAAGATCCAAGATCGATCGAGTGAGATCCAAGTTCCAAGTTCCAAGAGTTTCTCGGCAGTGTTGTGCAATCCAAAAATGAGAGCCAGGGAGCCAGACAGGGAGATCAGTGGTTGATCAGTGATCTTAGGCTAGGAATCTTCATTAATACTGGCGCCCCTTCTGTGACTCTTGCTCCGACTTGGCTTGGATTAAGCCCTTCAAATTGCACGATCATTGATCCCCGATCACTGATTTTAACTTATTGACTTAACTTTTTAACTCTTGTTTAGTTATTAACACAAGATCAGTATGGCTTGAATTTCTAAAAATGGAGGAATTAAGGATCATTGATCACCGTTTTTAACTTATTGATCTTTTGGTGATCTTTTATAGTAAGTCTTTATTTAGTAGGCTAAGATCTTGTCTACTTGATGCGTTAAAATTGATTTTAATTTATAATTATAGTGGAAATAAGAATCCCTGATATCTGATCCTGACTACTTGATCTCTTTGTGATCTTTTCGACTCTTTAAATTGCATGATCATTGATCTTTGATCCCTGATGATATTTTATCTTAACTGTTTAGTTTCTTCTTGGACCTCTGAAATTTCGTATTATTTATAATTTAAAAGAGAATATGATCAAGATATCCGTAAACCATTAATCAATTAATTCCAATACAAATTATTATAATGGTTTTTTTTTCCCCTTTTTTGAGATAAACCTCCAACCAAAAAATCCCAGTTTTATTGTGAAGATTAGGACCTCTGCGGTTCTCTAGACGCCACTTGATCATCGTATTCGTTTCGAGGTTTGATTTTTCCGGAGACAAGTGGCTCCTTGGAGGAGGTGGTTCGATCGCCGCCATGACCTGGTCCCTACGTAGACTCGCTGGGAAACTCCCAAGACAGGACAGGAGCCTGGTCTCTGGTCCATCCTTCCATGGAACGTGAACCTGTGTAGGCCCTCTATATAACATGTGTTGTTCCCAAAGGGCCAGCTTTAAGACGGGGCTTTCCCAGCCGAACCAACACACATGTGTCCTGTGTGTCCTGTCCTGTGCTGTCCTGTGCTGTGCTGTGCCTCTAACTTTGGCTTAGGATCGCAGCCCGGATCGGTGCGGGGATCGGTCCGAGAGTCAGTTCAACAACTCGGCAAATCGGACTGCGGGTTGTGTGTTTTGGATTTCCCGTCGGATTAAGGCCAACTTGCGCTGCCTGCTAACACAGTTTCCTTTAGTTCCCTTCAGTTCCGACTGAGGGTCAGCTCGGGTCAGGTCAGAGCAGGTCAGTGCTAGGTCCGTCCCTCCGTCCGGCTAATTGTAATCGTGGGAAAAACCAATCAGACGCAACACTCGTCCCTGGGCCAGGTCGCGTCTTTATTACGGGGGGCAATATTAGCGTAATCCTCCGCGTTTAGGGTGCGTGTCGGAGAAAGCCGTAAAGAACTTGGCTTGCGTTTACGGCCGCCGCACCATAAACCATATAGCCATCGAATCCTAGTCAGATATTACCTACCTGACGCTATCTTCGATCTACGATGTGCGATCTTCATTTTGATTTGATGATGGGATTACAATTATAGCGGAGATATCTTAATAAAAAGTCTTGAAAAGTGTATATAAAATAATTACGAAAAATTTTGCCTTAAAATTTAAATATTTATTAATTTCCGATTATGAAAACATACAAAAAGTTGCATTTATAAACAGCTGTAATTTGAAATCTATATGTTAGACTCAACAAAACATGCATAAGTTGATATACATATAGGAAGATATAATATAGAATGGAAAAATCTCATCTGATTTATCGAAAATAATAATTGTATAAAGAAAATATCGAAAACTTTAATAAATTTAATTTTAAACTATTGAAAAAACTCATTTCAAGTTATAATATCAATATTATATGATACATTTTTCGATTACATTGATTTAATATATTAAGTAAATAAAGATTTTACAACTTTAAAACACCGATTTATACATACAACTTTCTCTTAATTCGATAAATCTTTAACTTAAAAAGATCACCCAAGTTTTATAATATATTTGAAATCCAAAGAAAGTCATTTATCGCATGTCATTTATCATCCATCGATAGAGAAATACGAATGATGAATGGATCCATATCCGGTAGCTGGTAAGATTATCGGCTACGTGATCGGGTTAATGCATATAGAGTATATATCGGCGATATATTTGGTGATTCAGCTGGGTACATCGCACAGGTGGCCATAATTTTAGGTGTCGGCGGTATCTGCGCTTTTTTAAAAGTTAAATGAGCATACGGAGACCTCATTAGATACGCACCAGACACGTCTATCTATCAGTACATCCATCTATATAAATACTATATGCTGCATATCTCTATAAGCTATATGCTGTACGCGCCTGGCATTGACAATCGAGAAATCGGGTGCACAGTAGCTGTTGCTGTCGCTGTCGCTTTTGCCGCCGTCGCCACCTGTCCATAAATCGCTCAGAGACGGGACCCATTGGCATATAGCCTACCATATAGCTATATAGCCTATAACTGTGTGTTGGAGCCAGAGGAGGACGGACGCACCCGAAATACAAATTATGGGAATGAAATCTATCGGGGGCCCATAAATCAAACTTGGATTCCGTTCGCGCAGGCGTTACATCGGAACCACAGTACCATTTGCGGGAGGGACCCGAGAACCCGAACCCAAAACACCCGAGAGATTATTGATAATGATCTTAAAATCGGTTGCATACCAATATCACCTCCTCGAGCATGATTTGTGCCTCAGGGTCCCTTGTCAACGGGCGTTTCTTCGAGCAGGACATCATTTTGATTTGATTTGTGGGTGTTCTGACTTGAATACTCCTTCCGCAACGATGGGAAGTATCGATGTTTTGAATTCAATATTATTTGATCTTGTGATAATATTTGATTAATTTATGAATTTCCGGATGGAGTCTTGAGTTCTTAAGAGGATAGGATAGGCTTTAGATATGTAAACAAATATTATTAGACAGACTTTAGACTCGAAGAAGTCCTCTCTCCAAGTTAGAGAATGATCTTTAGGATAGGATAGTATTCCATCGAAAGAATCCCCTCAGAGAGAAGAATCTCCCTTAAGATTTAAAAATAAATAAGGTTCTTCTTTAGATAATTCTATAAAAGAGCCTACGAAGGACTTAAAATCGCGAAACACATATGTACTTATAGATCAGTTATCAGTGGCTTCTAGTTTGTAGTACACAATTCTCTGTCCTCTCAGCGTGGCCCCACCTCTTTTAGCACACTTTTTCCAGTGCCTACTGTACATCAGCGGGAATGAGGTTTGTTTACTGTGCTGGTGGGGCCACTGGATGTGTGTGTGTGTTTCTGTGTGTGTGTGTGTGGGGGGTCAACTATCTATGTAAATCCAATATTTGGAGTCTGATAACAGTCCCCATATGGAGCATAGGAATGCAAGGGAGCGGGGGCCTTGCGAGTGGGAGGGCCCCCTCCCAGCTAGTATTCCTTGGGAAGACATACAATATAAACTTTTTGGCCCTGCAGGCGTGTCTGTACATGCATTATTCGAAATATTTATGTTTCTCTTCTGTTTTTTTTTTCGCTTTGAATTTTATTTTTGAATGTAGTTGCAGCTTGGGCATACATACAAACATACATATTTCATTCAAAGTAAATATTTATGTGTTCCAGAAAATTCAAAACTGTGAAATTCGAAACAGAATAGAAAAAAAACAAAAAATGAAAAGAAAACGTTTTATACTGCTTGAGTTTTTAGCCTTAAAAATGATTTAAATATCATAAATAAAGAAAATATATAGTACAAAAAAGGCTCGCCATTATTCAAGGTTTTTTTTTTAGAAAACCGGGCAATTAAAGGGACTCCGGGACTTAAAAACTCCTGGTTTCCTTTTCTCTCCTGAAGGTCAGGGAATGCCAAAGGAAGCAACCCTTTCAAGGGTTAAAGCTCTGCAAAGGCAGTTCCAGTGTATATGTGTGTGTGTGTGTGTTTTGTGGGATACCTACAATATAATGCACCCACTCACACCGTCGCAACCAACATCGAGCATCGAGAATCCATATCAGCACCGAGGAACAATAACAAAACGCAGCAATAACAAAACATTCGTGTCCCGGGACAAACGGACAAGCCGGCACACCTACGTACATATATACAGACGGACTCTGGAGGCTCAGGCACAGTGACGGTCAAGAAAGTATGTCTAAGGTTAAGAGGGTCGTAGTTAAGGTGTTTATCACTATGAAAATTCCGATATGATGATTTTACAACAAAATCACATGGAAAATATTGTAAATATAATATAATAAAAAATACAGTTTCCCAATTTTAGACAAAATACTACAAGATTTTAAAATTTACTCGTATTTTGTTTATAATATTTCTTTCTTTAAATCCACGACTTTATTTAGCTTAGTGACGATCTTATTGTAGCTGCGGTATGGCTGCGGTGCTATTATTGCGACCGCCGTTGTATCCAACAGTCACCATAGCCAAACAACAAACGGTGAAGACGACGGCGGCGACGGCGGCCGCAGAGTCAGGCCAGACAGTCTGTCGCCAGAAAAATGCACACTCACACAGCGCCAGAGTGCTCACACACACACACACGCACACCGCACAGCGGTCGAAACGAGGGCAGGCGAATGAGAAAGGTTGGAAGGGAAGGGCTGGGGAAGGAAAAGGTGGGGGATGTGGAATGTGGAGTGGGTGGAGGAAGGGACAATGGCTGAAAAGGGGGGAGGGTGGGGGAAAGACTCGAGATTCGAAGGCAGTAGAGTGGGCAGCGAGGCGTCGGCGTCAGCGTCGGCGTCAACGCCGCTGCCAACTCACTCACTGGCTCTTGTATGTTGTTGTAATTGTTGTATCTTGGTTGAGAAATCGCTCGAAAAAGCGAAGCGCAAAGCAAAGCAAAATTCCATTTAGATTATGCTCTTCTGCTGCTGCTTCTTCTTGGAAATGCAGAGAGAAAAATTTAGATGCATATAATGGCAATATTATAGGGGCATAAACACTATTTAAAAATAACAAAATTCCAGCGAATAGTATATTATTTCTCTCAGTGTGTGGCTCTGGTGTTGTTGTTGGCGCTTTTGACGAACCGAACGCGCTGCTTGGGAGGTGTTACAATACACACAAACACTCAATGAACCCCAGAAAGGCACACAAACACACATGCACAGGCGCTCACGGAAACGAACACTCGAAGCAGGGTGCCTGTATGTGTGCGTATGTATGTGTGTGTGTGGCTGCAGTGTGCATTGCATTTGCCAGACCGTCCGGCGCGCCAAGTCGCCGCTCATAACGTCATCGCCACTTGGGACAGCGACGGCAACGGAGGCAGTGGCAGAAAGAGAGGGGAGGGGCCAGAAGCAGGGGCGTCGCCCCAGGTGCAAGGGATTAAAATATTTTAACTGGGAAAAATTAATTAAAAAAGAATTATAATAATTTTAATATATTATTTAACGAGCACAGTCAGCTATAGATTTTGTAACCCCTTTTCTTACACCCTTGCTCTCCCTCTCGAGTACGAATTTTATCGCCCACGATTTGGGTTGTTCTTGTTGTTGTTCTTCAACTGTTTGTTTTCGATACCCAGGCACACACACACTCACGTGGAGCAAATGCATCGGAGCGGGGGCCACTATATGCCTATGTCGCTAACCCCCTTGCATTTCCCGCCTATGAAACCAAAAAATATTCCAAGAAATGTACCTAAAAAATAGTGTAATATTATTTTGTTTTCAAAAGTTTATGTTTTTTATATTCAAAGTTTTGAACAATAAAAATATAGTTTTAAGCTGTTAAAACATAAATCAAAAGGATGTTTTATCATAAGATATTGAATGTTTAAATAATATTTAGTCTAAAATAAGGCTTTTAAAGATTGGTAAATCACGAAGACTTACAAATTAAGGGATACTGATGGGGAAAAGTTGCTATTCTTCAAAGTATATTTGATCGTTAATACTGATTTTGAATTGTTTTCTAGGATAAAAACAGTAACAAGAGCTTCAGATGTATTTTGTTAATGTTTTTAATGCTGGTAAATACCAAATATTGCCGCAGTTCAAAAATTAAAAAAATATCGAACAGATATAGTTGAATATTAGAGAAATATGTGACTAATTATACACACTAATAGTGAAAAATAGGTTTCTTTATAATTTTTACAATGTTAAATGTTCATTGAATATAAATAAGGCCACCTGTTGTAAGCACTTAAAATCTGAGAACTGAAATCTGAAATCCCAATGAGCTGTGAAATTTCGAAACGAAATAAAAACCGATTCAAGGGCCGCCTTGCTTTTTTTTGGCATTTCACCGATCCGAAAGATGGATTATACCGGCGAATTCCTGGGATCTCAACCCTTTCGGGCTGTCAAATTCCATATTCCTCAGGTGCTGCCCGGCTGTCTGCAGTTTTAGCTTTGAGTTTCGGGCATAAATCAGGCGGGAGAGGGGTTTCCTTCCTTTTCAGATTGGGGATGGGATGGATGTTTGGGGTTTGCAGCTCAGACTCCCAGCCAAACTGTACTGAACATATACATATACGTGCATACGTATATGTCTGTATGTGTATTGCATCGAGGAGCGAACACGTTCCCACTCTGCCACACGGATACGGACGCATACAGGAAACGCAAACGGCTAGGCACAGTGGGCTGGGTAGATAAACGTAATGCCTTTCAAATAACTTTTCTGAAACTTGCGCTGACAAAATATATGGAAATGTAGATAATCTCACCTAAAATGTAGACATTGTACGGCTTAAACTAATATTTTAAAATTTCTGTTGGGTACTTTTTGAATAACTTAAAGTCATTAAAAATACTTGAATAGTGCCTTTAAACCCCTTTTAAGTTGCCATAAATAAGCACAAGGGATTCCCAACAGAAAGGGCGTGCTAGCTTTCGGGGATTTTATTATTGTTTTATTTCTGGAGAAATACAGCACATTAACTACATTACGTAAGCGTAGGAGTGACGTTAATTTGGCTGCTTTTATGGCATTTTGTCCCACTGTGCAACAAGAAGAAGGAGCATAAGGAGCAGGAGTACGAAAAGAAGAAGAAGAAGCAGGAGCAGCAAAAGGAGAAGAAGTGGGCAACGGCAAAAGGGAACGAACGAAGGAGCAGACAAGGGGATAAGTGCATATGTGGCCCCTGAAACTTAACACTTCTTTGGCTCTCCTCCGGCTGCGAATATTAAAATACCCACTTAAGGGCCCAACAATAACAACAGCGGCGGGAAGCGGAGAAAATAAGCAAACGAAAAAGAGGAGCTAGAATTTAACTCAAGCGGTTTTCTCTGTCACTGAAAAAAACAACGATTTAGTGTCAATAATTTTAAATATTATAATTTAGAGTTAAGATCTATAAAATTAAATGAAATCAAATGCTAAATAACATTAATAATTTGTGAACTCAAATTCATTTTTATTAAAATGCATTTTCAAGAGTCCGTTACTTTTTTTTGCAGTGTGTACACACTCTGCTTGGAGCGGCGCCCGTTCGTCTGAGTATGAAAACCGAATCGGAATCCGCTTCCTATCTCCTCCACTTCTTAAATCCAGATGGTATAGCACTTGAGAGCAAGACGGCATGGATATTAACTAATTGTTGGCCACGAACACCGTGGGGAGGGGGGAATGCGCTCGACACGCCACTTAACACATTTGCCTTCTCGAAAGAAAATTACTTCCTTTTCGACTTTTTTATGGTTGCAATTCGATGCTCGCAATGGTATACTTTTTATACGATTTTATAACTTTTTTTTTCCTTAAAAACATATCCTATATTTATGTATTAACTATTTTTTTTAAGATTTGCTATTTTAGACCTATTTTCTTAAATTTGTAAATAATTTTCAAAATGTGCTAATAGCCCGCCAACAGTATGTACACAAGCATACATATATTAAGATTAAAAAAATAGACATAGTCATAGTAACGTATTTAAAGCATATAAAGTTTTAATATGAGCTATTATTTGCTCTTAATATAATAATAAAATTAATTTTTTAAAATTTAATTTAGCTCGCCCGCCAAACAGTGTGACCCCACCCCGGGGCAGCAGGGGAAAAATATTTTGAGAGACCCTCAACGCGGCAATGAGAATTGAGCATTGTGAGGACTTCCAGGGCTGGAAGACAGTAATTATCGTCATGCCAGCCGACTAAAAACTATCGATGGTGGGCCAAAAAGATAAAACTGCGATACCTCGATAGTACCATCGATAGCTTTCCAGATCTAAAGAGTGATTAAACAAAACTAATCACCTATCAACCTTTCCCAAATATTTTAAAGATTTAATTCCATTTTTACTTAACCGCTAAACACGGCGATATTAATTATCCAATTTTACAATTGACTAAATAAATGTTTTACAAATGCCAGAATTTTTACATTTAAGGGTTGATTTAAAATTTAAATTAACAACAAGAGCAATTACTTATATGTTTTTTAATACATATTTTTAAGCAATCCTAGCCACTATTAAAACTTATATTTCGATGTTTCTGGTATTGTTATCTCGATCGCCTAAACCAGCAGTCGAAAGCTGATAAAAACGTTTAAAAAAGTCTTTATAAAAATATATTAAAATATTATCTTTCTTTTCATCACCCAGATTACGGTCACACTTTCAGTATTTTTTCTGCACCAAACGCAGTCCCTTTTAGTTTTTAGTGATGAGCTCTCAAATAAGCTAGACTCTGAAAATAATTAGCTAAAAATTAAACAAATAACATTAAATACCAATAGCTACATCCAAATGCAAGAAATAAATTATTTTAGACTTAGAAGCTTATTCAAAAAATTTTAAATGTACCATTAATTGTGGCAGTTAAAGTAAAAAATACTTAAGCACATTACAAAAACAGCTAGAATAACGCCAATTTTGCTTGGAAAAACACTATATTTCCCGATAGCTGCTTGCTTCTAAAAACCACCAGATTGGCAGCGCAGCGGCAGAGCATCAGCAGCAGCAACAACAAAACGCACAAAAACAAAGCCAATACACGCACGCACACACACACTGAGGACGCCAAAGGAGAAAAACAAACACAAAGAGCAAGACAGGACAAGCGCTTTTTCCAGAAATTGGGTCGCGCCTTTCTTCGAGCTTGTTGCTGGACTTTTCCCCAATTTGTATTTATACAAACATATACATACATTTTGTTGGGTGTGTGTGTGTGTGTGTGTGCTGTTGTTGTTAGTCTTCTTCTTCTTGGTCTTTGTCGTTTGTTTGTTGTAACTGTGGCTGTTGTTGTTGTTGTTGCTGGCAGAGGGAGCGAAGAGCGAATAGCGAATGTTATGGCAACACTTGCAGCCTGCGTTTGTGTGGGTAAGTGAGTTAGAGTAGTTCGTGTGTGCAGTTTTTACCATTCTTATTTCTATTACTTCTTTTTCGTTTTTGGCTTTTGGCTGTGGTTTCGCCGTTCTCCATTCTCCGCTTCCCCGTTAAAGACTGAGGAGATAAGGAAATAAGGAAAGGAAGCCTTATATATATATATATATAAGTATATGTGTATATAACTAACAAAATCCTGTTCCAATTGATGGCAACTCCCGGAGTGTGTGTATGTGTGGGTAAAGTGTGCAGTAATTTTTTTGGTTTCTCCTTTTGCAAGTTTATTTGTTTTACGTTTTGTGCATTTTTATAAGCTTTTAAGTTAAAATGCATTAATATTAGGCTCTAAAAACGGTAATTTATTGTAAAGTATATAATTATTTATATTATATATTTTTCATTGCCTACTTTTAGACGCCTTTCCAGTGGTTTTGACATTTCTTCATTTTCCTTTATTCCGGATTTCCCGTTAATTGTTTCGCTTTTCTTCCTTGCAGAGTGAGCCATCGTTAGCCAGAGCACAGCCAGCCAGTCAGGAGCCTTAAATCTCCACCAGAAACTGTTCAGGAGCCGCAACAGGAGCCCCTCCTTCCCAAGCCCAAGAATCCAACCATAAATCCTAGTCAAGATGAGTGTGGTGGGAAAGCAACTGAATCCCGTGCAGCAGTCCTCCAGCGGAGCCGCCGCCGCCGCTGCCAGCGCCTCTTCTTCCTCCTCCTCCTCAGTCAGCGGCACAAGCGCCACCAGCGGCAGCGGCGGCGGCGAGGCCAATGGTGGCAGCAGCACTGGTCTGGCAGCGGCGGCGGTGTCGTCTTCCGGCGGCGGCGATGGATGTGCTGGTGCTGGCGACTCAAAGCGATCGTCGGAACCCTCCAGCGTGACGCCCGAGGATGTGCTGCACTTGACCAAGATCACCGACGACTATCTGTGCTCCGCCAATGCAAATGTGTTCGAGATTGACTTTACGCGCTTCAAGATCCGTGATCTGGAGAGCGGAGCGGTGCTCTTTGAGATCGCCAAGCCGCCGAGCGAACAGTTTCCGGACGGACTCTCCGTCGAGGAGACCATGCTGGCGGCGGCCGAGGAGCTAACGCTGGAGGACACTGCCGATCCGAATGCCGGGCGCTATGTGCGCTATCAGTTCACGCCGGCATTCCTCAACCTCAAGACAGTGGGAGCCACGTAAGGAGTGCATCTATATAGAATTATCAAATATTATTATTAACTCTCTCGTTATTGTTTTACAGTGTGGAATTCACGGTGGGCAGCCAGCCAGTGAATAACTTCCGCATGATCGAGCGGCACTTCTTTCGAGACCGCCTGCTAAAGACCTTTGACTTTGAGTTCGGCTACTGCTTTCCGTATTCGAAGAACACGTGCGAGCACATCTACGAGTTTCCTAACCTTCCACCCGACCTAGGTGAGAGCTGGAACCCAGATCGGGGTTGTACCGGGGGAATTAGAATCTTATAATAATATAGTCGGAAAAATTCGGTTATTTATAGAACATTTTTGATATTTTAATATGAACAGATATATTGTTCGGTTTTAAAAAGATTTCAATATTATTCATATATTTTATCGACATGTATACCTGAATTTTTCATATTTAAATGTTAACAGCCGTATTTTTCGATATTTAAAAATGCGCTAATCTAAGCTAGCATTATTTTCCATATATTTTTCGATATACACTCCTTATTTATCCTTATTTTAACGTTAAAAGCAATATTTTTCGATATTTAAAAATGCTATAAGCAAAGTTTACCATATTTTCCATAGTTTTCTTCTAGAAAATAGATAGAACCATTGTTCTACGTTTCTTTTTTTCTAACTTCATTTCTTCAAAGTTAAGTTAAGATATAACTTTTCTTATATTTTAATTTTATTTTAAACTTTTTTTAAATTTAAATTTAGAGTTAAATTAAGTTAGCGCCTTGCGTAATGCAATTTCTCGGGTCAGTGGCCAAAATATAGGACAAGAGGAGGAGGCTTTTAATGTAGGTCAAGGCCAGCCCTGCTCTTCCTCTTAATTTTTAAACCTAGGCCGTTTTTTTTATGAATTTATAGGAAATATAAACATACAACTTAACTAAAGCTTTTTTTTATTCATAACTAATTTTTTTATGTTAAAATGTATATTTTTCTGAGGCTTTCTAAGGGGAAACTTTAGCTTAAAATTTCATTGTGACTTTTCCTTCTTTTATAACTAATATATTTACTATTATTTATTGTTTATTAAAGCTTTAAATTGATATTTTAAAAGGTTCTCTGATGAACATGTTTGTCTAAAACTTCACTGTATTCCCTTTTTAATGGTTAAACCTTTAAAGTCTTAATTTATAAATTTATATTCATTTTTCAAGGAAATTGCTAAGTTAAACTTTTACACAAGCTTTTTGTTTATGTTTAACTGATATGTAAGCTAAAATTATTAATTTAAACAAATGTTTTAGAGGAATTTTGATAAATTAACTAATGAATGCCATTATCTTTAACCCCACAGTGGCTGAGATGATATCGAGCCCCTTTGAGACACGCTCGGACAGCTTTTACTTTGTGGAAAACCGACTCGTCATGCACAACAAAGCCGATTACGCCTACGATGGCGGTATTATAGTCTAAACAAAAATCCAAAAAAAACCGAGAATCTAAAACAAAACAAATCTAAAACAAAAGGATCTGAAAAACAGATCTAAAAACGATCTACAAGAGAGGAGGATCTAAAAAAAAGGAAGAAAACAAAAGCTACAACTAAGAAGGAGGATCGAAGAAACTAGAGCAAAACTAATAACTAAAAATTACTACAAAAGCTGTGAGACAAAATCCAAATGAATTGTCACACACACACCACAACCACACACACTCCACACACACCACACACTCAACACACACACACACACTGTACACACATCGAATTTGAGGGAATTATCACAGCCATTTTAGCCTTAGCACGAGAGTTCTACCCACCATTCCTGTTTGATGTATTTTAGCAAGGATAAAGACAAACACACACACGATCACAACACACACATTAGACACACTCGTAACACAAACACACACCGAAGCACGCAAACTGTGTTCATTTAATAAATAATTTTCCCGATCTTTAACTATATATTTAATTTTAAGTGCAATGTGATTTCGCCTGATTTTTTCGGTATCTCTTTATATATATAAATATACATTCTTTATTTATTCGTAATTGTAAGTAAACACACACACACACATCAGACACCCACACAAACACGCGAAACCAAAGGATAATGATCAAGCATCACTTGCTGTCAATTTTTTGTATGCAGAAGGAGTAGAAAAGAGGAGGCTGCGGAAGGATAACACACAATACGATCTATATTCCATCAGCTTCGCTCTCTCTCTCTGTTTAATATGGCATTTTTTTCGTGTCCTGTATGTATATTTTTTAAACAAAAGAACTAAAAAAAAGAAAAGAAATGCGGGGGCTCAATAAGGTAAAAAAAAAAGTAAGAAGCAACCTTAACCCCTGAAAATCGAATGAATCTAATGAGAGATCACACGCCGAACAACAAGAATGATTAAATTAAATTACATTTTAAATGTACATACACCACTATTTGAAGTTTTTCTATTTGTTAAGGGGAGAGGAAAGGGGGTTCATATTATATAGTAGAATATATAATAATTTCCTAAGGGAACTTAAGTACCTTAAAAATAAAACGTGGAAAGTCCCTTTGAGATCGTTAAGCCCCAAGACTTCTTTCGGTAAGTTTTTGGTAATTAATAAATAATGAGTTTAAAATAATAAATTATTAATGCGTTCTTATTACTTAAATACCTTAAAATTAGTTATGTGATTTTTACGCAAAGTATAAATATATATTTATAAAATCTTAATTAGTATTGTTATCAATTTAATTATTATTAAAGCACTCTTTAGTTCTTAATATTGTTTTCTCATCGTATTTCTATCTCGCTCTTAACGACGATGTATTAACTAAAACAAAATATAATGCATTAATAATATATTATATAAATTTATAATATCAAATCATATCACTTATTAATATCATATCATATCATCATATCACTTATTAATAATAATTACATGCATTTCCTTAGCCGTAACGTAATTAGTATAAATAATTGAGTCCCAGAAATAAATGTTTAAACTTCTTTTATAAATTTAGCTTAAAGCCTCATTCTTATTGCCTCGTTTTTTATTTGTACAATTTTTTTTAGGTACATAACAAATTTATTTGTGGTTTTTTTTTAGCTCCTATTTTAGGAAATCGGTGACTATGGAAATGAACTCTTGCGGCTGCTCGAAGTGCACCAGGTGGCCGGCATCCAGCCAGTGGATATCCGCCGCAGGGAACATCTCCAAAATTTCTGGCCAGTGCTCGCGTCTAAAAAGAAGGAATCACTTTAATTTGGAAGCTTGAAAAAGGTTTTATAAGGATACAACCTCATGTAGGATGAATGCGAGCCACAGATAAAGGTAGTGGGTCCCGTGTACGGCGGCAGTTCGTCGATGTTGGTCCGATAATTATCGAAGCGGGTGAGAAAGTCACGCAAAACCGGGGCATTGCAGGCCCAGGAAAAGCTAAAATATTAAAAAAATATATTATATAAAAATAAATGGAGAGGAAGAAATCATATATGATATATCACAATCAATATTATATCGAAAATGTCTTAAATTTTGTTATAACAAATTTTTAAATACAAAAAAATAACTTCTTTTACCATAAAATATTGGATATTATCCAAAAATAACGTGAAAATTATATCAAACGTATTTTTGTCGTTTTTTTGATTATAAACTTTCGATATATCAAATGGAACATCGGTTTATAGCAAAATTATCGATTTTTATGTCAAGTTTCGCGTCGATACAGTATCAATATATCTAGTTTTATATAATCCCGCTTAAAGCCAATCCCTTCCTCCCACTTACGCTCCAGTCTGTGGATCCTTGCGCAGATTCAGCATGATAAAGTCCACCGTCCCGTCCTCGGTGGCTTCTAGAAGGCTTTCCCGTGCTATCTTCCTGCCCTCGGACAGGGTTAGGCTGGGCGAGAGATTCAAGTCGAGCATGGCATCGAAAATATGCTTCATCTCCTCCGTGCCGCGTGGCACCGAAACGGGTGATATGTCCACCACAATCAGACGCTCCACCAGTTCGGGCTAAAAGGATAATTTAGAAAATAATCCTCAATGATCCTTAATCCGCCTGCAACTCACATATTTCCGGGCAAAGAACATCATGGCGCGACCGCCCATGCTGTGACCCAGGCAGGCGGCCTTCGGCGCCTGGTGCTGCTCGAGAAATAGGCGAACATCCTCGCTTATGGACCCCGATGTGTGAACACTGGAATGGGGACTCTCGCCATGATTCCTAACATCCACGGCATAGATCTGGAATAGTGGAAAGGATACAGTAAGAGAGTCCATAAGGACACTGTAAGGAAACACTCACCTTCCTGGGAATCTTACGGACGAGCGCTCGGCTGATGCCGCGCCAGTTCTGCTTGGAGCCGAACAGGCCGTGCATTGTTATCAGCGGCGGCTGTGTGGGCTGTCCCTCGCCCTGGTACATCTCAAAGCTCATCTCCACCGGCTCCGTGGAGTACGATGCGATGGAGGAGGGGGAGGAGGAGCACGGAGAGGGGCCATTTCGCAGGAGCAACGCCTGAAGCGGGCGCTTTCCCGTGCCGGCTGGAAGAAAACGTAACGATTTCGTAAGTCGCTGCATCTCTGGGCCAGTGTGTACACACACACACACACGATCGACGGGCAGTGGCTGGCGGTTGGTGGGGTTTTGGGTTACTTCCACGATCCCCCCTGTTGCGTAATTAAAGGGTTTATGCTAAATCAATGTCGGTAATTTTGAATGCTTTGCCATAATTGTTTGGCCGAAAGATTAGATTGGGCTATTTACATGTGAAAGGGAATTGTCAGAGGCGTGGCGAAAAAATGCACAGGGGGTTACATATATTTTAAATACTATTTCAGTAAATATGCAAATTTTAATTTATCAGACAATTATTATTATGTGTATAATTTGTGTCTCTGTGTTATTAATAATACATTTAAATAATTCGAATAGTTTTTAGATTATTCTCTGACCTGTAGCTAGTGTCTATGGAAAGTAAGCCCTTCTAGCTACGCCACTGAAAGATGTGCTGAAAAGCGCCACTTTGTCAGCCGCGTGGCAACGCCGGCCAAACGTCAACCAGTTCAACCATATGGCAGCTGCGGCTGAGATTAGCGTGACCGAATATGATATTTTAAATATGTTATGGTATTTATTAATGCCAAAATCTGGCGAAACTGCTTTAAAAATAAATAAATTGAATTTGTGCTTTTATTTTCAATAGCAGAAGAAAACAAAATGCATACATAACAATTTCAAGTTGTATAAATACAACAAAATAGGCAAAAAAATCTATTGAATAAAAATGTATTACCACTTAAATAGTATTTTATGGTATTTATTTGGGCCAAATAGTATTTTCTATCGTTATCGGTGCGGTCACGCTGGTTTGGATACGGAGGACCCTGAAAAAGAAGGCATTTCTTGCAAGCTAAAACCAGGAATCGCAATTGGAAACAGGATCCAGGTAACGAGCGCCTTCAGGATAACCAGGAGTTGAAGGTTTCCATTGGGCGCAGCGCCAGCGAAAAAGGGGGAAAACGCACAGCAGACGGCAACGACGACGGTGGCGGCCGAGAAGTAGCGGCGGCGGCGTTGGCTCTCCGTACTTCTCTCCCTCTCTCTTACTCGCACCCACTCAGCCATAGGTAAGCAGCAACAAAAATGTGCATATTGCAAATTCAGACCAACAAATTGATATATATTTTCAAGTATTCTATCTTTCCCCTCCAAAAAACAAAAAAAAAAAAAAAACAAAACAAAAGTAAAAGAAAAAGTCTAAGTATAAGATAAATGAGAAAAAAGTCGAAAAAGTAAAAGTTAATGTAAAAGTAAAAGAAAGTAAGTGAAAAGTGGTTAAAGTTGTTAAGTAAAAAATCTGTCTGTCGGTCGCGAAAAGTGCGCAAAAGTCCGAAAATAATTAACTCTCTCCTGTGTGTGTGCCTCTGTGTGTTCGTGTGTGTGTGTGTGCGTGCGTGCGTGTCCTACTTGTGTGTGTAGAATCCAAAAGGGAGAGGGAGACAGACCGTCCCGCCGTTGTCAGAATGAGAATGTGAAAAGGAATGGCGCAAGTTATCCCGTATTTTCAACTGTAATTGTTGTTGTTCTTTCAGAAAATGCCCACTGTGCTCGCTCTCTCTCCCTATCCCTCTCTCTCGCTCTCGTTCGCGTCAAAAATTAAATGCAAAAAAAAAAGCCGTAGCACACACACACACGATGTAATCAATAAAATTAAAAATAAATAAATGCTAATAAACGCAATGAAGGTAAGAACCCCTAAAAAAAGCCAACAAACAGCAATGAATTTTTTCAATAAAATAAAAACTTTACTTCCGATCCCCACCCCCCTCTCATTCCCACTAAAAGTAAAGACAAAAAAAAGATATACTCAAAAGAGACGTTATCGATAGCAATGCCCATCGCGTTATCGTGGCAATCACACAGTTATCGACATTTGTTGGAGTTTGGAGGTGACACTGACCTTTTGCTGCCTTTTGCCTATAAATTGTCTGCTTTTCCAATTTCTTGAATTGCGATGTGATTACATTTTACAAGATTTGAAGCTAATGGGGAAATATGGGTTAGAATTGAACATTAATTAGAATAATAATTAATAATAGAACTTAGAATAGAATAGAATAGAATAGTAAAGCTTTCTCCGCTTGAATGTCCAGAAACCAGGGAGAAGATCCCCTTGAACCTCCTTTCCCCACCAACAAATGTTCGACTCTCTGCCTCCACTCCAGTTCCTCTCTCGGTTCCCGAAGAGCTAGTTGCGTGTCGCCCAAGGAGAGCGTTTCTTGTTTCCCCTTTTATCCTGCCTTGAAGACTAATCTCTGTCCACTTCACCATCTCCTGCAGGAAGGCGTGGAACGTCCGAGTTGCCCGCAACAACGGCGTAAGGCGGCGAATCCATGGTCCTCGACATGGAGTCTGACGATTCTCGTGCCAGCTCTCCGTCCAACTCGTCGGACTCTCTTTCCAATTCGCCCGATAATTCCATTAAGGACCCTGCCGAGCAAAAGGAAGAGGCATCCGAATCTGCAGCCGTACTCAATCGTTCTGTTCGAGCCGCCTCCACCAGCAGCTCCTCCTCCAACTCTAGCTCCAGCTCCAGTCGCAGTGATCTCTCCAAAAAGCAAAAGAAGAGCTCCAGCAGTAGCAGCGGCAGCGGCAGTGGCAGCAGCTCCTCCAGCGGTTCGTCTAGCGAAGATGAGCCGGAACCGGAGCCCCAGCAGCAGGCAGAGCAAGTGCCACAGCAGCAGGCTGAGCCGGAACCTGAGCCAGAACCAGAGCCAGAGCCAGAGCTTGAGCGAGAGCCAGAGATAGCGCCAGAGCCAGAGCGAGAATTAGAGCCAGAGCCCGAACCAGAGGCGGAGTCAGAGACGACGACGGCGGATCCCTCAACAGCCTCAAAACCCGAGCAGCCCGGCTCACCGCCCAGCGCAAAATCGTTCCTCTCCTCCGTACGCAGTCGAAGCAACAGTCCCCAGCTGTATAACCAGGCGGCCGTGGATCTGAACATCAGTCATGAGGATCTGAGTGATGTCAGCGATATTGAGGCTGAGGAGAAGCCGAAGAACTCACGCCACCAGCCGGAGGAGGAGGATGAGGCCGACGAGGAGGAGGATGGCGCCCTCTCAGATGACTCACTCTCCGCCCTGGAAGAGGACGAGGATGAGGTGAAGCAACAGGTCAAGCAGAACGGTGCCCAAAAGCCAGTCAAGGCCAGCATGGATGCCAAGGTTTGTTCTTGATCTTGATACCTCCCTAAACCCACTCTCTATTTTTGTTGTTTTCTATCCTTTCTCCCAGCCCGATGGACGTACACCTGCCTCTGGCCTTGAGGAGGATCTGGTAAAGACCCATGACGATGATGCTTTGGACTTTGAGGCGGAGGAGGGCGAGTGCCCAGAGCAGATCAAAGCCAGCGAAACAACAAAACAGGCCAAGATGGCGTCGCCAATGGATGCGGACGGGGTCGAGGATGACGACAATGATGGCGTTGCCAGCGGCAAAAACAGCGGCACTGACGACGACGACGATGATGATGGTGAAGTGGATGCCGATGATGATGAGGAAGGCAAAGGCAAAGGCAAGGGCAAGGCGAAAGGCAAGACCAAGGACGGTATTGCCAGCAATGGCAGCCTCGAGGACGGCGAGGATGAGGCCAAAGAGGCCTTGTCAGCCACATCATCATCGACGTCGATCTCCCAGAAAAAGAAAAAGGACGAAGAGGAGCTGGAGGAGGGCGAGGTGTCTGACGAGGATGAGAAGCGGCCCGAGGAAACGGAACCCAAGCCCGTGTGTCGCTTCTATACGCGCGGCCAGTGCACCTGGGGCATGAGCTGTCGCTTCCTGCATCCCGGTGTCACCGACAAGGGCAACTATACGATGTTCGAGAGCCTTGTCCGCTCCGTGCCCATGCAGGGTGGCGGCGGAGCCTCCTCCTCCTCGTCGGCGGCAGCTGCTGCTGCTGCCGCTGCTGCTGGCGGCTCTTCTAGCTCTGCATCTCGCGCCAGCGCCTCCGCGTACAGTTCGCATGCTGCAGCAGCTGCCGATTATCATGACTATAGGACTGAGCGGCCGGCATTGCTCCATCGACCGGCACTGCTCCATGCTCCGAGCATGTACAGCAGCGCTCACGATGCCCGGCTGCCCGAGGTTGGGCCCGTGGTGGAGAATGCCTGGGAACGTGGCCTGCGCACCGCCAAGGAGATGATGCGGAAGGCCAACAAGCGCAAGGAGCAGGACATGGACTTTGAGGACAAGAAAATGAACCTCACCCTCTCACCGGACGAACTGGAGAAGGATCCGTATTACCTCAAGGAGCGCAGCACCAGCATGGCCCGTTCCCCACCGCCGCCACTGCAATCATCGTCCCGCGACCCAGCCCTGCTGCATCCCCTCAGCATGCCGCTCTCCATGCATCCGCACGCCGTTGCCCATCCCCATGCCCATGGCCATGCCAATCCGCGTGCCCTCCTGCCCTACTCGGTGTACGGAGCTCCGCCCACGGATCGCTACGGTCGCAGTCAGTATATGGCGGCGGCGCACCATTACGAGGATGTGGACGCTTACGGTCGCATGGCGAGATATCGGGAATTGCCGCCGCATCGGATGCCGCACTACGAGGACGATCGCCGGCTGAGACCTGCGCGTGAGGTGATTGTCCAGCGTGTGGAGGCAGCCGGCGGCCACGGCGGACGTGGCGATGAATGGAGCGATCCCTGGATGCGTTCCAAGTCCATGGGACGGGGCTCGTACGAGCGGGAAGAGCGACGACGCCGGGATCGTCGCAGCTACAGCAGCAACTCATCCTACTCGACGTCGAACAGCTCGCAGAGTGACTCCAGCTCGGACTCATCGCGCTCGAGCAGTCCGCCGCCGGATCACAAGCGGCGCTACGGCAGCAGCTCGCATAAGCTGGCCGCCGGCGCCTCTTCGGCCTCATCGGCGCGTCGTCTTGGCGGCCGGGCGCGCTCGCCCAGCCAGATACCGCGACGGCCCAGGCACTCATCCAGTAAGATTCGAATTGTTTTTAATTTTACTTTACTTAATAAATATTTTAATTTATATTCTCTTGTTTCTATTTTGCAGAGGGCAGCCTCTCGCCTTCGTACAAGCGTCCGGCTATGGACAAGCGGACCGGTGGACACAGTCCCGCCTCCAAGCGCAAAAAGCTTACATCGCCAACGCCCAAGAAGTTTGACAAGCTGAGACGGCGACGCAGCTCCAGCTCATCCGACTCAGGTGAGGAAATTTTATATATTTTTAATCAATATCAAAAGCCGATTTGATCTAGCCATGTTCGTGTACCCTTCTTTCCCTCTGATTGCTTTCTTTGTTGATTTTTTACTGAAAAATCTCTCTCAAATTGTAATTAATTTGCAGATTCATCAACCACCTCGTACTCGGAATCGGAATCGGGATCCTCGTCGTCGGACAGCTCGTCGGGATCGAGGGATACACCCCAGAAGCGTGTAAGAGCCACCGACAAGGCGCTCAACGAGCGCAAGCTAATTAAGAAGCGTAAGTTTAGGCTTTTTCAAAGATTTTCTCAAGATTTTCTTACACTCATAACATTTTCTTTTAATTCAAATCCTTAGCCGTTGAACAAGTAACCAAGAAGCGTTCGCCCATTTCCATTGAGATTAAGAAGACGTCGAACATGGTGGGTGTGTCGGCGCTGGCCTCGCCCAATAACTCTGCCGGCTCTGATAATGAGAATGACCAGCGGCAGCAGCAGCAGCACGGCAAGGACAAGGAGAAGGACCCACAGGTTAGGGACAAGGAGGAGAAGGAGAAGGATAAGGAGAAGGAGACAAAGGACAAGGTGAGGGACCAGAGCCTGGATGACGGCAAGAAGTCGCGCCGCGAGGAATTGCTGAAGCAATTGCGCGCCGTTGAGGATGCCATTGCCAAGAAGCGGTCGAGGCTTAACTAAGGCCGCCTCCTACTTCCTCCAAAAGAGCTCCTCCTGCTTTCCCCCAAGCTCCAAACCATCCCATCTTACGGCATCAATCAATACTTAGTGGTTAACGCAACATTCGCATCGGATTCGATATATGAAAGCATCGTTTGCCTCGTTCGCGGCGATGGCAATTTATCAATTCAATGTATTTTAGGCTTAAAGTTGAAAAATATCCAAATCTTTTTTTATTTCCTCCTTTTGACATCCCCACCATACGTGACGGAGCATTAACAATTAAAACTATGTTTATAATAGATCATAAATAAAGGATGATAAAAACATTTGAAATTTTACGCGCATATATTTATTGCTGGATTTTTATAAACTAATTAAAGTTTTTTGACTTTGCTTCGATATGGAGGGTTTACTAAATATTTAAACGATACAAAAACAATTTTTTTTTAATATTTTGTATCTTTTTTATTTATATTTTTGATGTAAAAAATTGTTTATATGTGTATGTATATAGGTATGTTTTTTCCATATTCTCATTCCAACTATCTGGCAACGCCAATGGTCAGTATTTTGAAGCCTAATTAGAACACGTTGCGCGTGCGCATGTTAGGTTTTTCAGTTTATAAAACTTAATTTCCGTTTACTTGTTTTTAAATATTTATAATATTGCAAATCCCCTTAGCACTTGCCTTCGTCCTGGGGCAATGGGAGCACCTCTGCCTTTACAAGAATTAAAGCGAGAGGAGATGGTTTCCATCTGAAATAAGGGAGATATATTATTTTCAAATGGAACTAGAAGAAAGACGTTGGGTATGGTATTAATGGGTCTTGAGAACTTTAATTCCTTGAGGGAATAATAATTGGTTATCCTTTTTTATTTTATTTATTTTTTTTTTTTAAATATATACTCCAAATAAAAAAAAAACACTGATAAATCTCAGTTTTCCAATTGGAACTAGAAGCAAGGAAATTTTACTTCCTTGTGCGAAGAGCCGTTATAAGGAAAACTAAGGCTATTTTCATCGTCTAAAGAGCTTATCCTCCATCGTCTTCCTCCAAAAGAGCTTATCCTCTCTTAACTAATGTTATCTTCTTCTGCAGGGTTATAATTATCGAAGACTTTGAAGTTTTATATATCGAAAAATATAAAATTTAATATGATAATATTGATATTATCGAAAAATATTTGAATATGTTATTTAATTAGTTATCCTATTCCTAGCTTTAAAACTAGCTTAAAAACTAAACTATTTTTTATTATTTATGCATAAAATAATAAAAAAAACTCTTTAATAAATCTCTGTTTTTTACAGGATTTGATTAGGCTGAAAAAAATTGAAGAAATATTTAAATAATGCGAATTTTGGTGGCCATTTTCAACCTGCTCAGCTGTCGAGCTTCGCTTTTCCCAGAGATTGGACAATTTTCCCCGGTCCGCGGGTGTGTGTGTGTGTGTGCGTGTAATGCGAGCCAATTCCGCGCAGTGTGTGTTGTTTGTGTGTGCCCGGGTGTGTGCGGGTGTTCGCGGGTGTGCGTGTGCCGTGGAAAACCTATTTAGATGACGAATCACAGAAATTTGGCCTCATCAATGTCTGCCGCTGCGTGTGTGTGGTGTGTGTGGCCGTGGCCTCTCCCCCTTCAGAGTGTATTACATTTCTGGGTTTCATTTTTTATACATGCACATATATATTATGGTTTATTCTGTGTGTGTGTGTTTTTTTTTATTTATTTATTTCTTTCTCTTTTTTTTTTTGCAATCCCTCGTTGCCGTCATCGTGTCGCATTTTTGGCAATCACAGGCCCAGGCCGCAGAAACTGTCAGGAGACATTGTCATCATCCCGGCGACCAAGTCAAGAGCCGTGCACACTCCATCCACCAGTTAGGAGGGGGGTGTGGGGTGTGTGTGTGCGGCCTTGGGCAGGGAGGCAGGCAATCCACCCACCTGGTCACGTCCTCCATGTGCGTGAAACGACAATACATGTGTCCGTAATCGACTGAGTTCCTTGCTCTTCGCTGCACTCAAAGAAATTTCATTTTTCATTTCATTTAAATTCATTTTCATTTAAATTTAATTTTAAAATACATTTTTAGAAGAATAAATCTCTGAGACATTTTATGTAAATTTAAGGAATAATAATAAATAAAAAATAAATATTTATTTGCATTCTTAAACAACATTTTAGGAGTAATAAATAAATTATCAATTAATATTTGATTTTATTTTATTTATTGTTCTTAAAATGTAGTTTAAAATTGCAAATAAATATTTACTTTTTATTTGATTTCTTTTTATTTATTTATTATTTTGTTATCTTTATATTTAGTTAAAATTCATTTAGAATAATAAATAAGTATACAAATTAGTGCAGAAATTATCAATGTATCGATGCTGTAACAATATTTGATCCAAAAATCGATAAATAAATAAATATTTAAATTTTGCGACATATTAATATTCGATAAACTGACATTCTGTTTGATATATTTGATGAATATAATTGAAAAATGAAAAGTATACGACATATTCCATATGATATTAAGCGCGATATATAAAGATAATAATATAATCACAATACACTATATTTTTATTATTATTCTGTATTATAAATTCGATAAGTCGATGTTTATCATATTTTCGATATATTATTTAGCGTGATATATTTTTGTTAATATATTATTTAGCGCGATATATTTTTGTTATTATATTATCGGACCTATATTTCGATATATGTACGTCCTTACAAGATTTAAATTTCTTTTGAATAAGAAAAACTTAACACAATTACAACCTATTTTCTTTTCTTCGAAATTTCAATGTGGTTTTATCAACGATTTTTTCTGTTCAATATTTGTCTTTAATATGATTTTTGTCAAGTGTATTCCATCCATTTTGTCCGCTCCTTTGAGCCTAGATTGGTGCTGCTTAGGAAATAGTGTAATAAAGGCCAGCTGAAGCCCACACGCTGAAACCTCAGATTGGGATTTGAGCTAAATTTGCGAATTCTGCAAACCCCGTTCCCCACCCTTCGTCTGGGATTAGCGAATTCCACTGCCATTTTTTTTGTTTTTTGTTTTTTTTTTTTTTTGGACACCTCAAAAAACCACCCACACACACACACACACACTCAGACATACTCAAAACACACAGAAAGGCGGCGGGAAAAAAAACAATCACGAACAGATTTATCGCATTCATATTCAGCCTGATGCGATATGTGACCAGGAGTGGTGTGGAGGGGTTGGGGTTGGGTTGGGGGTTGGGAGGGGGTGCAAAAAATGAGACCAGCCCCGCCCCTGACCATCCATCCCTCGCTCCCCTCGCTCCCCTCACTCGCCTCGGTGGGCGAAGACCGCAAAATGGGATTACATTACTCAAAGAAATTTATTTTGACAGAACTAATATTTTGTCCCAGAGATCAGCCCTGGTCCGTGGTCCGTGGTCCTGGTCCTGGTCCTGGTCTTGAGCCTGCTCTTCTGGACTCTGATTGCCTGCTTATCCTTGGTGGGGGAGTGGGGCAGCTAGGAGGGGGTGCCGTTGAGGTTGTGGTCCTTGGGGCTGGTGTTGAGCCTTGTGGTTGAGCCTGAGGTCGGGGGCTGGGTGCATATGTGGAGGCCCTTAACCGATTTGGGCCCTCAAAAACTTTAAAAATTTGTATAATTTTCAAGAGTTTTTCAAGTTTTTTATTAAAAGTCATAAGTGGTTTAAGGATGCAACAAATGTGAATCATGTTAAGCGGGTTAAGAGGATCTCTTAAGGGACTTTGGTGCTACGCAACTTAGTTGTTAAAAAACGTTCGTTTAAAGTTTAAAGAATTATAAGTTTCTATATTTTTTTTGTATGCCATTTCTTGATTTTTCGCTAAGATTCTCAATAGGTTTTAGACTGCTAAGAATGCAGATCTTAAATAGAGATATGTATAATGATTTCATTTGATAAGTTAGATCCATACAAATTATGGAGCTTAATAATATATTGAAAATATTGTATATTTTGATTTATCGATGTTTAGAATCAAAAATCGATATTATCTTAGAAAGTTTTGGAAATATGTGATTAAATTTATTTGGTAAACATATTAAACCAAATATCAATCGATCGATCGCACATAAGTTTGTATCACAATGTGAAATTATAAATGTATATATCGACCCTCAAATATGGGTACATTATCGATATATTTCGATACTTTCTGCCGATAATTTCTGTCATCTTTATGCCTGTTACTGAAAATAAACTAGCCTATAGAGTTATTTTTTGAGGTTTCTGATAAAGTTTAAAATTTGGAGTCCAAAATAAATTTTAAAAGATACAAATACTTAAAACTACAAATACTTAAAAAATAAAATTAGGAAATATAAAATGTAATTGTTGAACTCTACGCAAATTTTAGACCTTCTTTGAAAGACTTTCCTTGTCCAAAAAGGGCCATAAACGTCCGCAAAGAGTGGCCAAGAGTAGGCGTGGCCTGTGCTTGGAGGAGGTTTTCGGATACCAGGTCCTTGCTGTGATGCCCACTCTTACTCCCCCTCCCCCCCAGTCCCTCGAAGCACACACACATAGGACATGTGTACATATGCCTGTACATATGTGAACGCACACACTCACGTATTCGACCATGTCCTTTGGCGTTGTCCCTTGTCCGTTTGTTGCCATAGCCGTTTCCTTTTTTGCCCAGCTTTTCTCCCCATTTCCATTGCGACTGCGTGTGTGTGTGTGTGTGTGAGGCAAAAGTTTTCTTTGATGCAATATGTACAAACGACCCGACCAGCTAACGGCCACCAGAAAGGACTACTGCTGCTACTGCTGTCCTGTGAGCAGGATCTCCCCTGCTCGTGGTCCTGCCTTGGCGGTCCTGCCGCTATTTGCGACTCAACTCGACCCTCACGTACGAACTTTGGCCATAACAACAACTGTGGCCATTACGAAGCCAGCGCATGTGATACGAGCACACACAGACACACACACACACACAGTTGTGTGGGTGTGTGCACTGGGGAAAATAAGTTGGACTAAGAAAATAAGAACATATAGTATAAGTATTGTAATAAAACTAGAATAATAAATGAAAGGAGAAAGACGAAATGAAAGAAAAAAATAATAAAAATAATAAGGACTCTATATACCTTATATATTCTTGATCAGCATCAACAGCAGAGTCGATCTAGCCTTGTTCCATAGAAAAAAAAAATGTACCCCTTTTTCAAAATTGTTTTTAAGGGGTTACATCATAAAATCAAGCAAATTAAATTAATTAAACATAAAATATTTTAAATTTTAAATTAAATTAACTTATTTGTGAACCTAATAAAAATTAGCTAAGAAAAGTTGTCCGAATTAAAATTTATGCATTTTTGCCTTAGATATATTATTTGAAAAACTTTGATTTGGCCAAAAAATCATATACAAATAATGTTTGCTGTATATAAAGCATATATGTTAGTTTTTCTTGGTGGCATTGCAAGACAAAAAAGCCAATAAGTTCTATTTGCCATTGAGATCTTAAATAATAGAATTATAAATTATTAAAAAAACAAAACACACACAAAAATTTTACTTTATTTTTAAACAATTTTAAAGGGTTTAAAAATGCTGCCCAAAAGCAGGCTATAAAAAGTTTAACATATTTCCTTCCCTTCTTTTCTGTGTTCTTTATTTTCTTATTGGTTAGAAATTTTGATGAGATTTTTGTGAATATATTTAATAATATTTATATTTAATAAAATACAAAACTTATAAATAAAAATAATTCTCGTCAAGGTTGCTTAAATCTCAAAACTGCAAAGTTGTTCTTGCTGCTTGGCTGGTACTTACAGGCAAAGCGTAGAAGTAAGATAGCAAAATATCATTCCGAATAAAAAGAAGAGAAAACGGACACTGTTCTCTCTTTGAAATCAAACACAACTTATAGTATGGCAATGTTATTAATATATTATGTACATTTTTGTTTGTTTTACAAATTTACTGATATTTTTCTTGCAGTGCCTCGTGTCCCTTGGTCCTTGTTGGACATTCCGTGCCGAGAGGCGCGCGTTGGCAACCGCCTGCTACCTTTGCCTCCCCCCTCTGCCTGCCACCGCCACCACCAGCGCACAGCCGCCATCAAAAAAGGCTTTCAATGGTAGACGACGAGAGGTCCTGCCCGCCCACTTTTCTTCACATCCCACAGCCCACCACTCCCAATCCCACTCCCATCACCCGTCACCCACCACCCACCTCACACTCCTTCGCAGAGTCCTGCATGTCCTGTTGTCCGTTCTGCCCGTTGCCATGTTGGACAGCAATGGCGATATTTGCTTTCCTTTCCGCCATGAAACCGAAATGAAATGTGAGGCGAAAAAGGGACGAAGGACGAAGGACTAAGGAGTGGGAGGAGGAGGAGAAGGAGGCGGCTAAACGCGCCGGACTCTGATGCGAATGTGGGCGAGCGAGCCACTGGGGGTGGCTTTTTCGCCATTATTGTGGCAATTTTGATCAATGGCCCTATTTCGACCAGAAACCCAAAAAAGAACGAAGGACGAAGGACACAGGACCTGCTGGTTGCCTTTGACATTAGTTGGTTATACATAACATATATGAGGATGTCACCTAAAGGGATCTAGGTCTTCAAGAAAGGTCCCAATTAAGCCTATTTTAGTTTGGAGTTAAGTTCTGGAGATGTGTGTTTAAAGCAAAAGTCCGACAAAAATATCGAAAATATCGAGAAAAGTATCGAAAATATACAGAAAATATATATTGAAATTTTTAAATACAAAAGTATATTGCATTTAACACTAATATATTTATAGTTTTTATATTTCAAACAGAATACTTGTATGGATTTATAGGAAGTCAAAAAGTTGCATATGAACTTTTAGGAGAAAAGTCGATAACTTTATCGAGCTATATATTCATACTGACATAGGTTTTATGTCTTATAAAGTATATTTATCTTCTTATTATATTTATTATAATATTATATGTTCTAATAATATATTTATCTTCTAATAATATCAAAATTATTCGAATTATGTTTAGGAATGTCACAGAAATGGCTGGAAACTTTAAAAACTCTTTAAAATATGCCAGAAAGTAGGCTATTAAAAGTTTATTCTTTTCTGATATTTATGATAACATTCTAATAATGAAACCTTAAATAAAAACCTTTATAAAATTAATTTTTAAACACATTTAAATTAAGTTTAGGGTATTTATTTGTCCGATTTCTTTTGCCTTTATTTTTTTTTATTAGCCGCGACTAACTTGGTCTTTTGCTTATTTTTATTTATTTATTTTTTCGCCGCGTCTGCAAAAGTTCTAATAGCTATTGTTGTTGTTGTTGTTGTTGTTGTTATTATTTGTGCTTTTTTTTTTGTGGCTTATGACCACCCCCACACACACCACACACACACCACACACACACACAACCAGCCTGGCACATATGTGCGACCACAGGCCATGACAACATTCTCTCATTTTTTTTTTTTGCTTTTTTTGCGGGGCTAATCGAAGTTAACCCTTGGCCGCCTGGCCCCCGTTCTTTAACCCCCCTCCCCCACCAAAAAAAAAAAGACCAACGCACGTCCGTTGGCTTTGGCAATTTTTTATGCATGGCTCCCAGTTTGCCATTCAATTCGTTTCGATTCCTTTTCGATTCCTTTCCTTTCTGCCGCTGCCCATTAAATTTACGACACAAAACGCAGTCGGGCAAGCAAACGCAAACAGCCACACACGTACACACACACGCACACATTCTTATGCGTACACTGAGAGAAAAAGTAGCCTATGAATATATTTTTATTAATTAATTATATTCAGATGGAGACATAGCAGACAGATATTTCTCTCTTATTTGCTTAAATAAATAAAATAACTTTAAATTAAATTTAAATTGTTTTTAAAAATCGATAGAAAAATATTATAAAAAAATATTAAATTTAAAAGAATAATAAAATATAAAAAAATATTACATTTAAAATGTATTTAAAAATCGATAGAAAAAAATATAAAAAAATATTACATTTAAAAATTGCTAGAAAAATTATAAATACTATTTATTGCTTTTAAAAAATAGCTTTATATATTTAATATAAATTATCTATAGCTTTATTATGTTTTATATTAATATTATATATACTTATATCTTATATATTATTTTTTTTAGACTACATTTTTATTATATTTTATAGTCTATGGTTATGGTGTGCTCTTAAGAATAAACAGAAATGAAACCTAAAAGAGCAATCTCTCTCTTTCACTCGAGGCAAAAAAAGAAAAAACAAATAAACAATCTTAAAATGTTTAAGGGAGTTAAATAAAGTTTAAATTTTCCATAAATAATTTATATATATTTCCATCTTTCAGTGTATTCCACAAGTTTGCAGCGTAGTAAAGGACTTATTTCTTTGTCAGCATCAACAGCCAAGGCAATCTAGTCATAAGTTCAAAATATTAGCTTTTTAACATAATGAAAACCATCACCGAAAATTAATTGAATTAAAATAATAAATGCATTTTAGGCTTACTTAAAAATACATTTTCCCTTTCCTTCCTTTCTTGTTTTTTTATTAAGCCTGTTTCTCTCAGTGCACCGACAGACAAACAAATCGAGGCATAAACAAACAAACAAACCGAAGGGCAAACATTTTTATAAAGTCGCCGACGACGACAACGACGACGACGCCAATGAGCGGGAAACGCAAAAAGAAAATAAATAAAAATAAAGGAAAATAAGAAGGAAGGAAAATAAAAGAGTTGCTTATGATTTGGGGGCGGGGTCTTCCCCCATTTCCCCCATTCCCACCTCCCCACTCCCCCCCGAAAATGAAGGCAACTGTGACTGGGCCACATGTTTGTGGACTTTATGCAAACTTTTCGCATTTTTTGCGCATTTGCTTTGCGGGGGTTAAGGGCCCAGTGCCCAGGTCCAGCTTGGGATAGTCACCATGTGTGCCTCTGTGTGTGTGTGTGTGTGTGTGTGTGTGCTTTCGGGCAATAGGGGGTTAAGTTCCCAGTATGTTTGTCTATTTGGTGGCTTTTACTCAAATTTGATTTAGATTCGATTTGGGTTGCAGCAACAAAATAAAATAAACCCCAATTTGAGATCAGAAATGTTGGGGTTTTTTTTTTAAATTTGATTGTGATTTTATTTTGAAGATAAACTGAACTTGGAATTTGGGAATTAAATTAATTTGTGAGTATTTTATTAACTAGCTAGATGGTTTTAAGATTTATTTAACTTATTAAAATAAAATGCTAAAAGGTGTTTATAAAAAATAACTTAAATAAAATAAATTAAAACAATTTTGATAATATAAAAGAAGAAAAGGAAAATTTATTTTTACCTAAGTTTTATGTCTATTGAATTTTAAATAACTCTTAAAAATGCACAAGTTCAAATGTATTTAAAATTTTCAATAAACTAGTACAAGAAAAATAAAATATTTATATATCAAAACTGTACCGTTTAGAATCGATTTATATATAAATAAATATAAATAGTTTAACCTTATACCTCATTCCTCATACTTCGATATAATGTTTTATATATCTGAACAATATAAGCGGAAAAAAAAGAAATTTATTCTAAAGAAAACCACGTTTTTTATATACCTTCAATAATATCAATAGTTTAAAGTTAAATGCATTAGTTTATGATTTTTTAAATATTTATAAATTTGAATGCATTTGATTTAAATTTTAGAAATATTTAAAAAGTCAATATATCAAAATTAAACATATCTACATATATGAAAATGAACGCAATATTGAAAATTGACCCTCGACATTTTTAATGTTAACTACTTACTATATGACTTAAAGCCCAAAATAGTTATAAATATAATATATTTATCTAGATTATAATACAATATATTTGCTCTTTTAAATTAAACTTTAGTACAAGATAATAATTTTGAGTAATAAATATATTAATTAAGTTAAGAATTTTGGATAATAATTCCTCCTTTTCCGCTAGATAATAAATTCATAAATAATTAGTCAAGTTCCCATATTTCACAACCACTTTAAAGGCATTATCTGTTCTTCGATACATATTTTTCTTTATAAAAATATTTAAAAAAGTGTAATGAACCTGGCTCAGTACCCTCTTTATAAATCCTTGTATTTGGATCCGAGGAGCCAGCATATATTCACGCATGTCCTGCATTTATATGCGTTCGTCCTTTCTATCAATAAGAACCAGATGTTGCTTGCCAAAAGCCAGCATAATATATATAAAATTACCAACACAAAAAGGAACAAAAAAATGATAACAAAACAAATAATAAATAAAAATTGCCCAACAAGGTGCAAATGAAATGAATTCAAATTTCTGACTGCGGTCGCCACAATAGGTGCACCCATATGGGATAGCGACAATACGCAGATGTCCTCAAAAAGCGAGTCCTTTTCCGAGTTCCTGTTTCTGTTGCCATATTTCTATGGGGTAGATGTGCTACGAGAGGAATATAAAGAGTCTAGGTTTGTTTAAAATATATTTAATTATAATTAAAATAAAAGGGATCTCTTAAAAGTATATTTATTTATATTTAAAATAAAAGCTTTCCTAAAAATATAGAATTTAATTGTTATAGGTATTTATTTATTAAATGTTTTTAATAACAAAAATAAATATATTTATTATTTTATGAATATTATATAAGTTAATAGGGAATTAAATATAAAAAATACATCATTTTATGGCTTAAAATAAGGTAACAAAATATTATTTTAAAAATTCAAGCTGATAATTTTGCCATGAAATTTAGAGAAACTTATTTGTGTTCATGTTTGACAATTAGTTAATTACATGATCAATAAATACAATCACTTAAATTAATTAAATCTTAATTAAACATCTAAGAAATTAACTCCTTTTACAGGGTATTCCCTCTTCTATACGTTTTATCCTTTTTATTTTTGCAAAAAACTTAATGACGTGCCTTTCTTGTTTTGTTTTTTTTTTTTAGTTGAATAAAATGAAAAATTTGTAAACGTTCGCGATCTCATATGACGAAACGGGACATGCCAACTACAAAGGACGACGAGCAAGGACATGAGGGCCATTTCCAACTACACCACGTGCGTGTGCCTGTGTGTGTGTGTGCGAGTGTGTGTGCCGCCAGATTGCCGCAAGGTAAAAAAAAAGAAGAGGAGAAAAAAAAAAAGAAGTGCACACAAAATCAACGCGACGCTCTTGGTATTTCAGTATCTCCCATGTCCTGGTGTGTCCTGTGTCCCGTGTCCCGAGTCCTGCGTATTTCATTCCGTTTTTTTTATTCTCCTTCCCTTCCCCCTTTTTGCATATCATAGGGGAGGTAGGTGGGCAGGGGTAGGTGGTGGTGGTGTGCCAGGGGGTTGGAATCATCATTTGAATAATTCGACATTTGCGGCGTCCTTTCCTGCCTTCCACCTTTGATTTCCACCTTTCCGCGCACATCGAATGACGAAAATTTTGTAATAAATAAATAATCCTTTTCATGTGTATGTGTGTGTGTGTGCGGAAAAACTATGCCAGCGGGAAAATTTGCTCGCAATTTGAAATTATGGATGGAAAGGAAAGAAATGAGGCCATGCAAATGTATGTAGATACAATATGTGGGCATTAAGGGTTGCCCCGCGGTTGAGGTAAAGGTAAAGGGGTAGGATCTCTGGCTGTTGCCAATATCCTGCGTCCAGGGTCCCCCCTGAATTTTCCACGAAATTATATATATGTGTGTGTGTGTGTTCCATGGATATGTGCAGATATGGGCTCGCAACACAACAACACCTGGCCGACATTGGCAATCAATATCCGCGGACAGTTGCTAGCCGAAATTCAATCAAATGAGGATGAGGGACAGGAGCAGAAGCAGGAGCGGGGCAGGAGCAGGATCAGGACCAGGAGCAGGAGCAGGACCAGGAGCAGGAGCAGGAGCAGGGACAGGAGCAGGAACAGGAGAAGGAGCACTAGGACTAGGACTAAGACCCGATGCGGATGCAGAAGCAGCAAACGGAGAACATATATGAGAGCACTGTGTATCAGCGAAGGAAAGGTAATTTCTTAAAAAAAAATAAGTATTAGTTTAAATTTAAAATAATAATTAATAAATATATTTAGATACATAAAAAAAAAAACTTGACTTGACATCCTGACTTTTTTGGCACACTTAGCACCAGTTTGAGGTGAGAACCCGTTGGGAATTATAGGTCGTAATCAGCAAACGAAAGGCAATTACTTTGGTTTTATAAAAATAAATAACAGTTTAAAAATAAATTAATAATTAATAAATAAAATTAGATCAATTAAAAAATAAATTGACTTTGTTATCTATTTTTGGAATGATTAGCTTTAGCTTAAAGTCAGAACCCGTTGAGAATTATAGGGTGTATATCAGCAAATAAAAGGCCATTACTTTGTTTTTATAAAACAAAATATAAAAAAATTAAATAATCATTATCATTAGATAAATAAAGAAAAAGCTTGAGTTTGCTATATTTTTAGACATGCTTAGCGCTAGTTTAAAGTTAGAACCAGTTGGGAATTACAGAGAACAAGTGCAACTACAGAAGGTGCCACAAGGTATGCTTCGCTTTTTTAAATATATATTTTTTATGGGATATTTAGAGAGGTTTTGTATTCATTTTTTCTATTTCTTTGTATTATAATTATTGATATTATTAATATTAATTAGAATTCTTTAGTATATTCCTTGTATAATTAATATTAATAACATTATTCTAGAATTATTTAGTAGTTCTTTTTTACTATTAAAATTAATATTCCACCATTTTAGTAATTTTAGAGCTGCTTACAATTTGTATTGCATTTCTTTCAGTGCCTGTACATTAGCATCGTTAAATTTGTGTTTTTGAAAAAATCGCATTTGATTTTCCAACCCTTCTCCTCTCTCTCCTCCTCTCCATGAAAATTCATTGAAATTTGCTTGTTGTGCCATTTTTTAATTTTTGTTACTTTTGCGCCTTCTGTCATTTTCGCAACCCCCTAAATCCTGCTTAACCCTTTTTCTATAATTTTTTTTTGTTTAACCCTGCAACCCATCGGGCAATGCAACTGCAATCTGCCTGGAAAATCCAGCAAATCCCATAAATCCCTGCAGTACAGTCATGCCACTAAGCACATATCGTATATATATAGCAGATATATATATAAATATATATATATATTTGAAACCAATCCGATTTGGTTCAACTCATTAGGCACTTGACTAATTGCCGCTGATCCCCACAAAAGGTATAAAAGCGGATAACTCGCTGCTATTTGTATTCCTTCCTTTATATTTTCCGGATTTTTTAACCCAAAAAAATATATATATATAGGAGAGAGATCACAATGGGATCTGGCGCCTTAACCCATGGCCCTAATCGCTGCCTTCACACCTTAACAATACCGCAACAATATAGGGAATAAAAACCTGGAACAGCAGCAGCATCCTCAAAATTCACACGCACTTTGAACCCTAAACCAAACAGGATCCGGGGGCAGCATCCCTTAACCTCTCTCGCAGGATACTCTCTGTGTGTAGTGTGTGTTGTTGTTGTTTTTTTTTTTGGGGTAAAAAACCAAGTTTTTGACATTAAACTGCAAACATGATGTTATATAATACGCATAATTGCTCGACACAGCATCCATTCCATTGACGCTCATTGGGAAGTCAAGGGCCCTTGAAATGATCCCTTCGCTTTCATTATTTTTCCACCAATTTTTTGTGTCCTTTTTTTTTTTTTTTTGTCCTCTTTTTTGGGTGTTTTGTTGCTCATAAATTGCCGCTAAATGGCTGATAGACCCAGAGGGGAAAAGGGAAGAAGGAGAGAGAGCCTGTCATTGGTTTGTTTAGGGTTTGATGTGTCAATATTTGACAGATCAAATTGATATTTATACGTTTATGGTATAATAAGGATATTCTCCCCATGTTTCCTATTTTCTTTCTCTATTTTTTGTTGTGTTTTTTGTTTTTTTCGTTGCCTGTTTTGGCAGCAGCTACTTAAACCTGACTAATTGCCTGATTAATGATTTTATCCGGACATGGACAATGGACAATCGGGAAGGAATGAGGAGCGGGACGCCATGGGGCCAAGGGGTCAGTTGATATCGTTTTTAATTAACTTATCGATGGGCGTCGATTGGGTTTCTTTTATGAAGAAGGGGACTTTAAGTGGATGGAAGATTTTTGTATAAGTTTATGTGGGTTCAAGTACTTACTTATATTACTTTAAATTAATCTAAGTTGTTAGGTTTTTTGGTTTTATTAGAATTTTTTTATACTTATATTCCAGTTGATACTTGGGAAATATTAAACATAATATATCGATGATAAAATTAATATACATCCCTATATAAGTTGTTATTTTTTATTTTCAGTTTAAATTTGTTGTCTAAAAAAATGTATATCAATAGAAAATATCAGTTATCGAAATTGTATCGATATTTTATTGTTGCAATAAATATATGTGCAATAAATAGATACTCCGAAAAATTGATATTCGAAGAACATATTAATTAATGTATACTGTATTAATATTTAATGCAAAAATAAATATATAAAGCTATATTTTAATATTTCTATATATGTAAGAGCGATATATTCTGCATAATTTATCGAACCAATGTAATATAAAAAATTTGTATAAATAATTTAAATATAATATTCGTAGGCTATTTTTCGATATTATCGAAATTTTAAGGTAAAATTCTAAGCTTTAGATATAAAAAAATCGTTATAAAACAGTTCATGATATTTTCGATCTGCAATTCAAAGCATTTTTATTAATCTATAACCCTAGTTTCTACAGTTTTTATATTATTTACAAAGATAATGTTATTTATGTTCAAAATGGGTTGATAATAATTACTGCTAAATTTGATAATTAAATGCAAAGATTATTATTAAGGAATTTTTACTTCTAATTGGAACTACTTAAGTATTTATACACATTAAATTTATATATTTTGTTGCAGATATTATTATAATTAATTAAATAATTATTATATATATAATAAAATTATTATATAATTATTAATAATAAAATTTTATTCAAATATTCACTCTTGCAGTTGAAGGTTTCATCACTTGTACAATGAATTAATACTACTTTTAATTGCATTTATATTTAATAATAATATAATATAATAGTATATATTTAATATATTATATTTTGATATATTATATTTAATTTTTTTTAAGCAATCAGAATAATTATGCAACTAAAATATATATTTTATTATACTTCTTGCAATATTCAAAGATATCCTGCAGTCTCCGTAAGCAACTCCTTGAGGCCTCGAAACCCAAGCCGATTGTGGATCAATCATCTCGTTAGGGAATTTTTTAGGGGCGCCGGCCCATTGTCTGCTCGAGGACTCGAGGCTGTTATCCTTAGGACCTGCGAAAAAATTAAGGATCACAGCTGGGAATCCTAGAAGACCTAGAAAACCCCTTGCCGAGGGATGACGCCTCTCTCTAAGTCGCGGTCGACAGCCTCCGTTATCCCGCGAAGATGGAAAAAAAGGAGCAACTGTTACCTATTCCCCCCTCTCTCCCATCTCTCCCATCTCCTGCTACCTTTTAATCATTATAAATTATAGATGTGGCCTCGAAGGGGTTAACAACTTTCTCACGATCTCAAAAAGGATCGGCCTGTCTTCTCTGCCATAATTCTTTGTTATCGAATGTAACGGGTTTCCTGGCCCAGGACCTACTTTTAACCCCTCCGAAGAGGGAACGGAATTCGAAAAGGAAAATAAAAATAAAAAGAAAATTGAAAATCGGCTCACCCATTGACGTGACGTTCGACAAATGGGCAAAAGTGTTTGTCAGTTGGATTTATGATCGAGTTCGAGTCCTTAAAAAAAAGAAAAACGAAAGGATAACGACTAGGATCGTGTGCATCTTCAATTTTCTTGAGATTTATTTGACAGTTTTCAATATTTTTCTTAGAACAACAATTAATTGCAATTTCGAACAGGGAAAAGTCGGATATAATGAATCTAGGTAAATATTGCGCTCTATATTATATCAAAATAATCGTAATCTTTAATTTATCGAATTTTTAAATATCGAGAAAGATTGCAGTTAAAGTTACTTAATCGATAATAACTAAAAGTATAAGAAAAATGTAATAAAATTATCGAAATCTTAAATTATTATTATTATTCTTATTATTCAGCTCTCCCATCTGAGTGTATAATTCCTTTGGTTGGCTCCTTCTAGTCCTTGTTTGTCCTTGCAGAACTTAGCCGGCAAATGTAACTACCGCGGAAAAAGAAAGCAAATAAGGGAAAAAGCATAGAGAAATGTCCCAAATGAAGCAGGACCATGTAAACGGGATAACATTTCACCAGGAGCAGGAGCAGGAGCAGGAGCAGGAGCAGGAGCATGAGCAGGAGCAGGAGTAGCGGTGAAGCAGGACTCTGCTATGAAGTTGCTACGGAAATTCGTTATTGTGTTACCACAGGCGATGTGTCTGTGTCCCAACATTGCCACGCCCCCAACCTAACCACCTAGCCCAACGCGCCCAACCCACATCGACAACCAACAGTTCTAATAACAACACCGAACAGTGGTCCAAAGTGTATTCGAGAATCCAATGAAATTGAAAGGAATTTAATTTAAAAAATAATGTTGTATTTTTTTTTTAATCGAAAATCTCAAAAAGAAACAGAGAGAAACCTAAAAGAACGCTCTCTTTCAAAGTTAAAACGCAGCTTTGCTCTCTCTTGTAAGAGAAACGCTCTCAAAAAAGGATTCTTTCTCTCGCGTTCGTTACCATAATGAATTTATAAGCAGTTGTCGCAAAAGAGCGTGGAAGACAGATGGAGAGAGAGAGAGAACGGGAGAGAGAGGGAGATACACCCACCTCCTTTTGCTCTCTCTTCTCTCAGGATTGTGCTATCTCTCCCGTTCGTGATTTCCCTTCAAAGCTTGTTTGCTTTATATAAAAAGTAAAACTAAATTAAATCAAATATATTTTTGTAAAAATCAAATGAAATAAAAACCACAGTGAAGGAAGCACCTTTTTGCTTGGTCCTTGGTCCTTTTTCCTTTTTGGCCGGGAAGAAGAAAGCGAGGCAGGGAGCGAACGGCGACCTTTGCATGCACGACAATATTTTAATATGCAAAATTTTCCAAATACAACGCACACACGCAGGCAGGACATGGCCATAAGCTTACACACACACAAGCACATACACCTTCGACTGATGCCTTTTGGTCAGGACGCAGGACGCAGGACGACAGGACGACTGGAGTCCGTTGGCAGGGATGGAAGGATGCGAACGGTCGCCGGAGTATCCAATTCAAAAATTTTGCCAGCCAACCGAGCGGAATCGGCAAGGACGACAGCTCGTCCTGTTTCTCCCTTTACCTTAAATATATATATATATAAATAGATATATATACATATATTTTTTTTTTATTTTCATATACATATATTATTTTCTCTTTTTTTTCATTTCCTTTTCCGCTGGGCGGCGCACACTGGGGCATTCTGCCGAAACTCGTTGCAAAAATCACTTTTTGACTTGTTGAAATGAGCCAAACGAATGATACCATTTAATTGGAAATTGATTCTATTTTTTAAATGTGAAAACTGAAAAATTTTAAGATTTTTTTTGGAATTTATAGAGATGCGCAAAGTTGACACAATTTTGAAAAAAAAAAAATATGTGCGAAAAACTTAGTATGTAGGGCAAATTTGACTATCAATATTTAAGTAACTATAATGGTAGTGTAGCTAATGTTATTTTTCCCCAATTATCTGATATAATGCCAATAATTTTGTGTCATCAGAAAATTTAATTTGAAATTTCAGATTTTTGTAGAATTTTTTTGAAATGACACCTATTTTTTCCATATTTCTAAACAGAACATAGACTTCTAACTACGATGCCAGCGCGTGCCACCTTTCTCGACGACATCAAAAAATCCCTTAAATATTTCTTAATTAATTAAAAAAAAGTTTTCTTGCTACATTTTTGCGCATTGTGAGATATTTGAAGTTTTGCCAAGTTACCTCTGCGTTTTCATCAGCCCCCTAGGATATGCAACA